>OZ025246.1:5403565-5468565 GCA_964019155.1 Osedax fenrisi | reverse complement strand
AAGATCGAAAAGGTTAAAAACTATAAGTTTTTGGAGTATTCATTGATGACAAACTAGACTGGAAAGAACAGTATAATTACATTTCCAAAAAGTTATCTAGGATAACCGGAATTATAAGGAAAGTTAGACCAATGGCAAACAAATATACTTTACTATCTATATATAATGCTTTATTTGTTCCTCACTTATACTATACGCCCATATATGGGGAAATACTTTTTCCTCATTAACTGATTATATAAATAGATTACAAAAACGAATACTAAAACTAATCACAAGTTCATCGTATAATGTATTTTTGAGAGAAAATAAAATTTTGAATTTAGATCATATTGTAAAATTATGTTCGATTAAAGTTGCTCACTGAGCATATTATCATAAATTACCGAGTAACATTCAAAAACTTTTTTTGATTAATAAAAACACGGACAAATTTCTAAGATTCAAGTCAAGAACTAGCAGAGATCTGTTTATAGTGAGAAATGTGTCCTCTAGACAGGGGAACTTACTTCCTATTCAACTTACAAAAAATAGGTGTATTAAATCGTTTGGAAGACGTGTTAAAAAATATATTCTTGAATTAAAAATGACTTAAAAAGGAAAATTTGTCTAAATAATTATTTTAAATTTTTTTATTGTTTTATTTTAATTTTTATTTCTGACATAATATAAATTTAACAAACATTTTTGATGTTTTTTATAATTTTAAATTTTTATTTTTATTTTTATTTTTATTATTTATATCATTTTGACATAATATAAAATTACAAAATATTATTTGTTTGTTTTATTCTTGACTTTTTCTTGACTTATTATAATATTAAAAAAAAATGTGTTTACATTGTTCGACTTACTATAAATTTACTTAATTTTCTTTTTAACTTTTTGTATATAATATAGCTATTTATTTATTTTTATTTATTTTTTTAGTTATTTTTAGTTATGTTTAATTGTTTTATTCAATAGTATTTGTCTTTTAATTTTTAATTTTATAATTATTTTATATCTATATTCCTAGATTTTTATATTAATTTATTTTTCTTCTTTACATTTTATGATTATATAACGAATGACATTATGAGGAGTTTTTAATTATTGGAATATATATATATATATTATTTATTTTTTTTTTTCATTATATTTTTTCTATGATGGAGTGGCTAATATGTTTGGACTTGATATGATTATGATACGTGTCGGGGGGTGGGATATACTTGTGGAGTGGGCAAGTATTGTCAGTGTTCTTATTGTTGGCGGTATTAAGATCGGAGCGTGGAACTGGCGTACCCATTCCTTGAAGTTGATACATCATATACCATCATTAATTTCAACATAATATTGGCAACTATGGATCTAATTTATTAGTAATCTTTAACTACAGCATTCAAAACTAACATATATATATACTCCAATTATACTTTTAATTTCTTATACTATTAATTTTTTTATTTATAATTATTTACTTTTAATATTATTTTTAAAGTTATTTATATTTGTATATGATTTATAATTTTATATTCTCATGATTTTTATAAGATTTATAAAATTACATATTTTACTTCTATATTTTATAAATTTTACTTTTATTTTTTTTCTCCTCATAATTGTTAATTAGGAATATGTTTCAGGTAAACGATTTGATAAGCATTGCGCTTCTTCGATTACCTTGGTCATGCCTAAATTCTGATATTATTATTATTATTATTATTATTATTATTATTATTATTATTATTATTATTATTATTATTATATATAATAGGATACCTGTATTTTCTCAGAATATATAACCATATATCTAGCCATATATCTAGCCATATAGGGACAACAACTCTTAATTATTCTATGTATACATAGTTGTGGTCCCTATATAGCTAGATATATAGCTAGATATATGGCTAGATATATGGTTATATATTCTGAGCAAATAAAGGTAACCTATTATTTATTATTCTATAGGATCATAAATAATAGGACGCCTTTATTTTCTTTGTTAAATATATGTCCTATGGGACAATGTTTACCATTACGTAGATAGTTAAGAATGTCCTATGATAATCCTAAGAGAGTCCTTAGCTGTCTCAGAATAACTGGCCAGAATAATTACAATATTTAACAAAATAATCCTGACGACATCGTAAGACTATTGTACAAATAGTTCGATAATATAATAATTATAATTAATATATATATAAGTATATATATATATATATATATATATATATATATATATAGTATATAAACTATAGTTATAACATAGAGACTATTAATCGTTAATTATGAATATATCGTTAATCGTGAGTATAGCATATTATTTAAAGGATGTGATCACGTTAAATCACACACACACACACACACACACACACACACACACACACACACACACACACACAGAGAGAGAGACAGACACATACACGAGAGCTACTTCTTCTAGCGGCGCTGACATACTTTAGTCCCTCGCCAGCTCCAACTACACATCGTTATCTACATATGCTGTTTTGTTAGTAGAGTATGTTCTAGTATTGTAGAATATAGTAATATAGAATATAAAATATAGTAATATAGAATATAGTAATATAGAATATATTAATATATATATATATATATATATATATATATATATATATAATAAATAAATCAGATTTATTATTTCATGAAATAATGGAGAAGTTAATAAAAAAATGTATTTATTTTTTTTGCTATTTCTTCCCCAATCATCATATTCTAGATAAGTTACATTCTCATGAGTTAAAAAATGTAAAATTAAAGAATAAAAATGTGTATCAATAACACTAGTCTGCATCAAAAATAGGATGAAATTCTGTCAATTGATTTTAATTATTCATTAAATATTGATTAAATAACCTTAATAATTTTTTACCCGAAACTTAATTTTTTATTTTATTCATAAATAAATATATTCATTTATATTTATAAAATAATAATATAGAATATATAAATAAGTATAATATATGGTTAATAATATAATATAGTTATAAATTGAGTACTTTTAAATACATTAAATAGCATGATTTAAAAAATTGAGAATAAAGACAAAAAAAAATAATTTAAAATGAACAACAAAAAAACGAAACCCGATATGTAAATACTAAAATCATATCTGAAAGGAGCGTTAAAAAAATATTACATATGTATCCTATATTTGTTGTCATCAAATATTGACCTATGAATTTGTTTTGAAAATAATCCAATATTTTTGGGGAACATAGTTAAAAGTATAATTAAAAATCATTTATTTATACAACGTGTAAACATATTTTATAATGCTTTAAATGTATACTGTATACTTGAATATATATATAAAATATATTCAGGCATATTTATATGATTTTATAAAATATTATACTAATAATTAAGATTTTAAAAATTATAAAAATATTTTTTTTTCTAGAAATCTCTCTTTTTGGAAAATATTTGAAAGTCAAATAACAAAAAAAACTAAACGTGATTAAGAAAAACGGGGTTCACATTTGAGATCAGTGTCAAAAATAAGTCTAAAATCAATTGACAAAATGTCATCCTATTGAAAAAAGTTAAAAAATGCAGGCCAGTGTTATAATTATAATTCAAGTTTACAAATAAAATATGTAAAGTTATATATATATATATAATGTATTTATATATAGTTTATTGACTTGAAAAACACATGGTGATTATAGGCGTCGTTAGATAATAAAAAACAAAAACAAAAATAAATAGAAAACTAATAACAAAATAGAACGAATTACAATACTTTAAAATGGACATACAGATTACGTTTAACAATGAAAGTGAAGTTATACAACGAATATCATATGGCAGTGAATTCCAGCTTTTCAGAGCAATAACCGAGAAAGATGATTCAGAGTATGCCAACGATGTAGATCGTTGCACCAATTTCATGATGTTACACTTACGACTGGATCTGTTCGAACTCTGAATAGTAATGGATTGAGCTAAATATTCATATAATCCATGGTGTATAGCCTTATGTGTAATACACAATAGCTTATGTATAAAAATATATCTAAACTTAAGACAGCCTAATGATCTCATTGAATCAGATATAGAAACTATTGATGCAAAGTTTAGTTGATATAATACACGTAGGCACTATAGCACGATGTTGAATACGCTCAAGTTTATACATCAGGTTGACAGGTAAATTGCATAATAATGAACAGCAATGTATACGACCACTAGCCAATATCATTGACATCACAATTCTCAAACATTTTTGAAAACATT
Source organism: Osedax fenrisi (assembly GCA_964019155.1). NCBI lineage: Eukaryota > Metazoa > Annelida > Polychaeta > Sabellida > Siboglinidae > Osedax > Osedax fenrisi. The sequence goes on along the minus strand of OZ025246.1, from coordinate 5,464,320 downwards.
TTAAAAGTAAGAATATTTTCATTTTTAGATAAAAATTCTTTAATAAACAATTCTCAATTTGGATTTCAAAAATCTATATCAACATGTGATGCTTTGATAAATTATATCGATTACTTAAATATAAATTACAAATTATTCATATCCACAATATCGATTGATTTAAAAAAGGCTTTCGATACTATTAATCATGAAATTTTATTAAATAAATTATATATATATATGGTTTCAGAGGTATCACTTTGTCATTATTAAAAAGTTATTTGACAAACATGTATCAATACGTAAGCTATAATAATACCAATTCTAAAATACTTCCGATTAAATGTGGTGTACCACAAGGTTCAGTTTTGGGACCAGTATTATTTTTAATGTACATAAATGATTTACCTAATATAACTAATAAATGCAATTTTACTCTTTTTGCTGACGACACAACTTTAACATTTAAGTCTCATAAGTTAAATGATCTAGAAAAAGAAATAAATTCTACTTTAGTTGTAATATGTGACTGGCTTTGTGGTAATAAGCTAGTTCTTAATATTGATAAAACAAAATTAATTTTATTCCATCGCACAAGAGATATAGCCAAAAAACAATCAACTAATTTTAAATTCTTAGGCATTTTAATTGACGAAAATCGAAATTGGAAAATGCAAATAAATAATATTAAAAATAAACTTTACTATGGACTTAGTTTAATACATAGATATAAATATAAATTTAATATTAATACTTTAGTTATGCTATATTTTTCTTTTTTTCATAGTCATATTAATTATTGTTCTATTATATGGGGAAGTACTTACCATAGCAATATAAAATGTATTCAAATTTTACAAAATAAATGTATGAGAGCAATATATAAACTTGATAACAAAACCAATATTGATTACATTTTTTTAAGACATAACATTCTTAAATTTAAAGATATAATAAATATATCCATTTATAAATATATGTTTAGAATATATAACAATCATTATTTGCATAGTTCAATTTGTAAGTTATTTACCTATAATTGCTCTTTATATACTTTTAGGTTAAATAGAACATTCTTAATACCAAAAATAAGATTTGATCATGATAAATTTAGTATTCGTTACAAAGGCGCATATTTATGGAATTCTTTAAATACAACCACATAATCTTTGACGAATTTGAATACTTTTACAATACATATTAAAAACATGCTTTTAAATAGTTATATATAATCACTTACACCTTATCTGTATTGTTTGTTATTTTATTTACATGAACATCTTTTCTTCTTTTTAGATCTTTTAAATTGTTCGTATTGTACATATTTTTATCTCTAGCCTTTGGTCTTTAGTTTTCTTTGATTTTTATAGTTTAACTTATTTATTATTTTAGTATCTTTTTACATTTTTTAATATTTTATTATATATTTTTTATTATATTTTATTATTATTTTATTGTTATATACATGATGATTTCTTGGTATTGAGAGATATATTTAATTTTATTGTATTGCTTTTTTATGAGACAGAACACGAATGAACAATATAGAATTGTAAAATATTTATTTATATTTATTCATTTTGTATTTATTCATTTTGTATTAATTCTCTCATTACCAAGAGCAGGTTGGTATCTCGATAAGTTCAATAGAACTTCTATACCATACCTGGGTTTTTGATCTCGGTCATCAACTGAATCTGATATTATTATTATTATTATTAAATACTAGCGAGTGAATTAAACATTTAGTCATGGCGAAGGTAAGCTTATAACGGTATTTTCTAATATTATATAGAAAATAGTTGGCAGTGCGAATCATGTTATGTGGATAGTAGTCTAGGTGAGAGGTTAGAGTGAAACCGAGGGTAGTTATAGATTCAGAAGTTGGTAGAGATAGTAAAAAAAGGATGAGAGGTTAGAGTGAAACCGAGGGTAGTTATAGATTCAGAAGTTGGTAGAGATAGTAAAAATGGATGAGTGATTGATAGATGAGAACTGGGTCTCAAAAATATGATATATCATACTATAGTATCAGTTTTAGTCATATTTAAGGAGAGAGAGTTATGAGAGAACCATTCAGTGAGATCAGTAATACAATTAAACATAAACATTTGAATCAGATCAGAATCACTAAAACTAGAAAATGACGTATATCATCGGCATAAAGATGATAGTGAATATTGGGATAAATGTGAAACATTGATTTAATAGGAAGAATATAAATAATTAACAATATAGGGCCAAGAACAGAGCCTTGTGGAACATCATGTATGTTAAAATAAGGAGGAGACAACGAGTAGTTAATCTTCATTGAAGATGTTCTAGATGAAACAAAAGACATAGATAATCAAAGAAACGAGTTGAATTCTGAATGCCAAACTATAAATGGAATAAAATAGCTAAACAAACAAACATATATATATATATATATATATATATATATATGTTTGAATGCATTGCCAGCTGACATCAGATCAACTGAGTCTGAACCTTTGTTATATATATATATATATATATATATATATATAAAATAATTATATACTTTACGTTTAAACAAAGGTTCAGACTCAGTTGATCTGATGTCAGCTGGCAATGCATTCCAACATGTAGGAGCTGCGACTGCAAATGTCGATTCGGCGTATATGTCGTATTGATCGGTTGATGGAGAATCATAGTCGAGCCAACACGACGAGGTCGATAGTCCGTGTGACGCACGGCGTATGTATAGTAATAATAATCACGAGATATTTAGGGCTGGCAAATAGCAAATGTGTATGTTCTATGAAGTATTTGGTTTTGTTTATTATTCTTATGATTTTTTTTTGTTTTAGAATTAAATTGTTAATATTACTTTTATAAATATTACCCCATATTATATTTCCATACATTATGTGTGGCAGGAATAGTCTTATATTATAATTATTGGTTTTATCTTAATGTAATTTGATAGTCTGCTTATTGAGTAAAGTATTTTCGATAATTTATTATTAAGATTAATTATATGTTTTTTAAAAGTTTATATCTTTATCAATTATTATTCCTAGGTATTTATATTCTATTTCATTTTGTATTGATATATTATTTATTGTTAGGTGTATGTTACTGTATTTTCTCGAATTAAAATTGACTATATTAGTTTTATTGATATTTATATTATGTTTATTAAATGTGTACCATTTTTCTATTTATGTAATCATATTATCTATTGTATATTTTAATTTTTCATTGTTTTCACCTGTAAATGTTATTTCTGTACATGAATAGTGAATTATTTATATTTGGTATTTCTACAGGATTTAATATTTGTTGATTTTTAAATTGATCATTTATTATTTGTATATTATTAATAAAATGTTTATTAAATATATTTGTTATTTTACTTGACTCAAATGTGATTTATTGTTTTTATCTTTAAAATGTATGTAATATTGTGTTTATTTACATTTTTATTAATGATATTATTTACTGTTTTCCAATGTTCTTTAGATGTTATATTATCGTTTATGTGTTTGTTTATGTATTTTTGTTTTGCTTCTTGTATTGTGTTTTGTAAATTATTTCTATTAGATTTATAAACGTATAAATCTAATTCTCATATAAGGGAGAGTATTCGAGTACCGACACCCTAACAATAAATCACCATAACTTTATTATTTCTCAATTAAATATTTCCAAATTTTATTTATAAGTATTTAGTAGGTATATACATATAATAGCTATTTTAAAATTTAATTTAGTTTGTTTAACTCTGAGATAACAGGGGTGTAGATATTACAGGCACTGCCTCGAATACCGACACATTGGCACATATTATCGACACCCTAAATATATCGATATTTAAATATACCATATATTATTTAATATCCACTATCCAATCAGAATTAAATGCGCGTTACTTTTAGTTAACACGCACAATTCATACGTTGTTTTCCTAAGATTAATTTTCGAAAATATTATAAATATTAAGTTTGAAATTACTTAATTATAATGTGAATATTGTAATACATAGGAGTTTTATATAGTTTCTGAAAGACTATTTAATTTAAAGTAGAAACAATATATAATATGTATAAAATAATATAACATAATTATACTTAAATTATTATAGTAATGGACCTAATAAACTAATAACGTTGATTGGTTATATAATTGAAAGGGTGTCGATATTACGTGCAATTAGGGTGTCGGTATTATGAAAATGTTAGTTGCCTAGGTAAACGTTAATGACTTTGTAACAAATTATAAAAAATACAAAATCTTTTCGGTACATTATAAAATATAATTAGATCTATACAATGTATTTAATATATTTATAATATTTAAATTTTCAAATGATTAAGAATACATATTGTACTTCAAAAATTTCATAAATTTAGAGTTTTAACAACAAAATCAGTTTTTTGTTTATAATTAAACAAATATAAATATTACAACAACAACAATTATACTTATATGAATTAGAATTATATTGATTAACATTTCATATATTAATTATTTTTTAATTGGAATTGTATTTTAGTAGATCTCTAGGCTGTCGATATTAGAGCCCTCTTCCCTACTTTGATATGAGTTAAATAGTTTTTTGTTTTTTATTTATTTTTCTTTTTATGTTATTTGTTATCCAGTTTTTAGAGAATATTTGTGATGATACTTTTGAAGTGATTATGGGAAAGTGTTTGTTTATTATATTTATATATTGAGTGTAGAAAATATTATAGGCATATTCTTCATTATTATTGTTATATACAGTGTCCCATTTTATTTGTAATAGATTTTTAATAAATGTTACAATATTATTGTTTTTAATTTTTCTTGTTGTTATTAATGTTTTATTTTTTAGTAATCTGTTATTTAAGTTTGCATATATTGGAAGATGGTCTGTTATTTTCTCTTGTATAATACCACTTTTTTCCTATGAAATTTGTATCTATATTAGTGTAGAATTGGTCAATTATTAATTTTATATTTGTATTGTATATTGGTCTTGTATTTGAATGTATAAGTGGTGTTAGTCGTAATTGGTGCATTAGTTGGTTTAATTTTGAATTTATATTATTCGTCGTGTGTATATTAAAATCCCCCATTATTATTAGTTTTTTGTTGATGAATTTATGAAATTTATCATAAAATATTCTATTAAACTCTTAAATTTGGTTAAATGGACTATTATAGATACATGATGTACTGTTACAGGACCTACTGTAATATTATTATTATTACTTTCTTGTATTATTTCTATTGTTACTATTTCTAGATAATCTATTATATTAAATATTATTCATTTACTATGTTATATGTTATATTAATTATACTAACAATTGTTAGTTACATATATGCATACTCCCCCTCCTCATCTTTTATCTTAACAATGTCTATTATTTATTACCTGTTTATAATTAGGTAAGCCTATATTTAAGTTATTATTATTTATATTATTTAGACAAGTTTCTGAAAGGCAAATTATTTCTGGTTTTTTTGTTAATATATTTAAAAAATCTATCAAGTATTCAAAGTTGTGATTAAGACTTCGTATATTTAAATGTATAAATGTTAGATTATGTTCGTTTATTTTTTTATTTATTTTATTAAAATTGTTTATTGTTATATATTCATATTTTGTATTTGAGTTATTCATTTTTATTTTTTAATTCTATTATTTTGAATGTATTATTTATTGAACATCTTACCACAAATGTGTGTCCATTGTTTTTTTTTATCTTTAGCTTCTATGGAGAGCTTTTTTTATTTCCATTAATTGTTCTTTTGTATATTCTTGTGATATATCCTACCTACTAATCTTACTATACTGCGTATTTTTTAATTTATGTGCTGAATTTATAATGTCTTGTTTTTCGTTTTCTGTATTAAATGGATAGGATAGGATAGGATAGGATGGGTTATTTATACACCAAATATTGTAAAGAAAGATTACCATCACTGGTGTTGTGAACGAACAAACAAAACGAAACAATAACATTAAATAAGGTAGCAATATAATATATAAAAATAGAGATGGAACCAGATCAACATCAAGGAAAGGGTTACTTTAAGTTTAAATTTAAATAGTATTTGAGACTATTAGCAAACACATGAAGCGACTTCAATCTTCGTAGGCGGTAAGGCAACAGATTCCATGTAAGGCAACAGATTCCATGTAAAAGTGTATAATATAATTAGTGTATATATAATTATATATATACATTATTTTATAATTTAATATACTCTTCAATTAAATCATTTATATGTATTAAATATTTACTAATACAAAATATTTTGCAAACAAAATTTCCTTAGTAAAATCTTTGCTAATACTATAAAATAGTACTATTAAAATTAAATTAATGTGATTCTATAAGGCATTGAGGCTTTTATATATGAAATATTACAATATATTACTTTACTTTATAAATCACTATGAATTATATATAATAATAAAGTATAAATAATATATATATATTTTTGTCTGAGGTCGATAGCTCAGAGGGACAACCAAAACCACTCTGGCTAGTAAGCCAGAGGTCCCGAGTTCGACTCCAGACAGTTCTTGTTTTTATCTTGTGTTTATAAAGAACTTAATAAACGATAACTCAAAACACAAGAAAAAAAATGTTACTATTTGTATTTTATTGTCAGGGGCATCAGTTATTTATAACATGTACAAGTCTATGACTTCTTGAGGGGTCCATTTGGTTCCGCTATTTGTATTGTATTCAATATATATATATATATATATATATATGAGATTCAATAAATAAATATTATTATTATATATATATTTATTATAATTAGAAATATCCGTAATATTAACTTGTTATAAAGCATGTTATTTTGGTAATTGAAACGAATTTACTATATTTGTGATAATCTAACGTAAAAATTAAAATAATTATTAATTATTATAAAATATATTAAAATATCGCTCAATAACGCGCGCAATAACATCATATTCATACAAACCTACTCTCATGTGCATTATTACGCTCTCGTGAAGGTACTAAAGGCGGTACTAGTGGCTAGCAGCGATTACTTCAAGGCGCTGTTCCGTAGCGGGATGAAGGAATCCGACGATAATAGAGTTACGTTCGATTACGACACCAGGGTTATCGGTGACGTCATCGAGTACATGTACACCGGCGACATAGAGTTGAACGTGAGCAACGTGCAAGAGATTAACGAGATATCCAGGTACTTCCAGGTTTGCGATGATCGAGCGTATTTTATTTTGGTACGTAATTCTTATATATAATTTTTATAATACTAGCTCTATATTTATTTATTATCAAATTTATAATATGATTAATAATTTTAATTAATGAAATAACATAGTTTAATACGATATTATACTACTTCTATAATTTAATTTTTTTTAAATGTGTAAAACTATATATATATATATATACATGCCTGTAATATTCAATACTAATTTAATCATGATATTGATATTTTCTTTTTTTAAATATTTTGAATATTTAATCTACATATTATAATATATATATATATATATATATATATATATATATATATATATATATATATATATATATATATATATATATATTAATATAAATAATATAATTAATATATATATATATTATAAATTAGATCGAGATTCTCTTACTTTGAAAAATCAAGTAAGCATTGATAGATATAATACATAAATAAAATAATACTTATTCGGATATGTGAGTTAAAATTAAGAAATTAACTGATCATAAAAAATATAATACCATTCCTGATGTATTGGTAATAATATATTTAATAAGTATGAAAGAAAAAAATGCATTCAATAAGTTTTTTAGTTCAATAGATATAGCTATATAGCTATGTAGACCAATAACTACTGATCTACATTTGTCAATAGTTAATAGTGAAAATAGATCATCCTATGAGAGATATTAAAAAAATCCCCAATGAAATACATTTTATTTTTCACCCATATCTGCTAATGATATTTTGTACTGTTATTGGGGATTGTAAATCTAAATCTTCGTTAGATTTTAATAACATTGACATGAATATATTAAAAATAGTTTTTAATTTTATTTTACTTCCGCTTACTTACATTTTTAACTTAATAATTTGTGACTCAACTATTCCAGATAACTTGAAAATATTAGTAATAACCACCCTTTTTAAGAAAGGAAAACCAGATGATATAAATAACTATAGACCTATTGCCTCATTATATCAATTTTCAAAGATGTTAGAGAAAATAATTGTTGATAGATTTCTACATTTTATTGACAAACATAATTTATTATATACCAAACAATATGGTTTTATTGGAAATTCTTCTACTTCGCACGCACACCATAGATAGATCATATAAGATCACCATAATGTTTAATAAATAAAATTAAAATAAAAAGAAATTATAAAAATAAAAATAAATTATAAATAAGCTTCCTTATTTCTAAATCTAAAAAAGGATTTGTTCTTTTAGATAATAAGATTTTATGAATACGTTAAAATATTATGGTTTTAGAGTCACTATAGTGTATATATTAGTATACTAATCTTTTAATTGAGATTTATCTGCAAGATCGAATGTTATAAACTAGAATATATAACGAATGTTTGAAAGAAATATAATTAATGGTGGGGTAATACAGGGATACATTGTGGGTCCCTTAGTTTTTATATTATATATAAATGATATTCATATGGCATTACATAATTTTAATATTAATTTTATTCTCATACTTTTTGCTGAAGATAAATCATTTATCAAAGTTTACAAAGTAATAAGACTCTATGCAAAAGTTTAGTTATTTTAAATTATATGAATGTTTCACTAATAATAGATTAATATTAAATATTGATAAAATAAAAGTGTTATTTTATAAATCTTTATAAAATAGTATTAATGGTATATCAATTAATTCAACTGAAATATGCTTAGTATCTAATTATAATTTTATTGGAGTTATTTTAGATAATAATTTAAATTTTAAAGAATATATAAAATACAATTGAAGTTATCACATATTATTAAGAAAGCTAAGCTATTTACCAAAATATATTTTAAAGATACTTTAAAATTCTTTTTTTTGCTTCATATCATGTATTGTAGAAGAAGAAGACATTTTATTTAGGCATCGTTTAAACAATTAAGTTAACAATAATGTATAATGGAATAATAAGAAAGTTATAGTGTAAATAAATATGTTTTTAAATTATTTTTGAACTTTTCTGAGTTTCTTTCAGCACGGAGTGTTGCAGGTAGTGAGTTCCAGACTATCGGTGCTTGTGACGAGAAGGCGCGTGAACGGGCAGCAGTAGAATGTATTGTAAATCTAGGTCGTATACGATTAACATGACACGGCCTGAGACTTCTTGTCTGGTCGATTCTCTCTATCAATTCATATAAATATGACGGCGTTTCAAAGTGGAGTGTATTATGAGTCATAAGACATATTTTATAGATGATTCTTTCTTTTATGGGTAGCCAGTGTAATTCCTTCATTAATTGTGTGATAATGATATGGTTATTTTCTTCTCTATGAGGTAGCTTGTGAATTATACGTAAAGCATATCGTTGAAGGGAGGTAAGTTCAGCCAATGTGATAGCTGGTAGACCTATAAGCAGCACATTACAATAATCGAAAACTCCTAATACTAAACTAGTCACTAACATTTTGCAAGTAAAGAAATTTAAAGATAAATTTTGATTAGAAAGTAGGGGAAATAATTTAATAATAACCTTCAATGTATTTCAACTCTACAAAAAAAGGCTATTCGAATTATAAATAAAAATATCTTTAAAATTATCAATAATATATTTATTTTGAACAATACTAAAAATATATTTGTATATTCTAATATATTAAAATTTAAAGATTTAATAACTTATAAAAAATATTCATGCATAATGGACATTTAAAGAAATTCCCAAGCCGAATATAATTATTAATTCATAGATATAACAATTTATACAAAAATACTTTTAATGAATCCCAGTAAGTAAAGTAATCAGTATTTTATAGAATCCCAGTAAGTAAAGTAATCAGTGATAGTGGTTAGATTATAGTTAGATCATCGTCATGATTTATGATTAAATGATCATAATATGATTACAATCATATTACAGTCATGTTTAAATTAACTATGCTTTGATTACCAACTACACTTCTAAATCATTAATATTAATATAATTATAAACAATGATAGTTAACTGATCATAACATTGATTTACGATCGGTGATATTCATTGATCATCAACTTAACAGGACAAATGTAAATCTATGATATTAATATAATTATAAACAATGATAGTTAACTTATCACACATGTAAATCAATGATTGTAATCTAATGAAAATCTGGAATTGTAATAAATACATAGCCCCTATGATTTCATTCTGTTACTTGCTGGGTTATGAACTTATTACGAACATTGATTTTTTTTTTACTAGGATACATAGTTTTAATTAAGACATATTTTAGATTTTGAATTACATTTTAATTACATATGAATTACATAATTACATTGACATTTTTAATTTTATAATAATACAATATTTGTATATCAAACGATTAATTAAATCAAATATTTTTATTTATATGTACAATATATCCTTGTTCTACTTTTATTTACTTTATTTGATATGATATATAAAACTTATACTCACTCCATGTAATAAATGTTATTTTGTATTATTATAGTATTTGGCAGTTAATTTGATAATTTATAAAGTATAATTTATATGATTATATAATAATGAAATTGAGAATATCTTACTATATTAATATTGATACATACATAATTATTATATTTATATATATTTTATAAATAACAATTATGAATATAATAATTACGAAATATATACATCTTTTAAAATATAATCATATATATATATATATATATATATATATATATATATATATATATATATTTACTATGATTATTAGTTTTATTATATTATTAATAATATAAATGTACCTAATTGTCATAGAATAATTATCAAATAACTATCAATATTTTATTATTAAATTGACATATATTTACTATATTATACTAAACTTTTATTACAGTTAAACTTACTGATTTCAAAATGTGACGTATTTCTGTTCGACTACCTTCCAAAGTATCCGGATAGCGAACTGCTCGATATTATCTACACTTACGACATGTCTTTGAAAGTTGATAGCATAATGTCTAAGCTAAAGAAAAATCTACACTTAATTTTCGTCGAAAGTCTAGAAAAATACGTTTTCCTGAAAATAAAGTCCGCCGAATTTCAAGAACTACTGAAACTGCGGAAATTTACAGCTAAAAATGAATATTATATAATTCAGGCTATAAAATTATGGATTAAATGTAACGTTAATGAAAGAGTAGGAGATGCAGAGTTATTGCTTAGTTATATAAACTGTGGAGAATGTAGTAAAATTTTGATTTACGAAAATAAAAATATCGACACTGGTAATTTGATATGAAATGGAATAATTGAAAAATTATATTTAAACATTTCTATAGCCAACGACATGACACTAAAATTATTGAAATACAATAAAAAATATACATTCAATGGTTCTATTAAGGTAATAGATGAATCTATTGATACAAGAAAACTATGTTCACTATATAGAGTTGATGATAATGGAATATACAAGTTAACGGATAACATAAATACATGTATATTTAACTATGATTTCGGAGATATTCATAAGGTTATATATATCCGAAATTATTTATTTTGTATTAATTTTTATGATGGAACTATGGTTAGATTTGATACATTGACAAATACAGTAACGCATTGTACTTTTCCATTTAAATATACATTTTATTCTACACCTTACTTTCCTACCTTAAATAAAACACCTAAAGGAAATTTACTTACTGTAGGAGGTAAAGATACTAATATCAGTAAATTGTATAATATTGATAAAGATGCGTGGACTGAATGTACGCCTTTGCCCAGTAATGTTAAAGGACATGCTACAGTTATCGATGGACATGATATTTATGTAATAGGAGGACATTTAACAGATAAATTAATACGATATAGGAATGGAGAGTGGACGGAATTGCAGCCTCTATTGCATATACATGAAAAACATAATGCCTACTTATATAACAAACAAATATATGTATACGGAAATAAAAAGATTCCCGAAGTGTACAACATTTCAACTGATAGTTGTACCACTATTGATACAAATATATTCAATGATATACTTGCGGATAATAGTGTTTACAGTGAATCTGATAGAATGTTTTATATGTGTTTCAATAACAACATATATACACTTTCAGTGGAAAATAATTTGAAAACATTACTCTATGAAAATATTTCTGTGATAAATGGTCGTTCAGTTTTATTAGATATATGAATTTATTTCTTATATTTGTATTCCGTTTAATATAAATATATATTTGTATTAATTAGTATATAAATATACATTTAATTTATGTTTTAATCAATTTATATATTATATATCAGTTTACAATGTGTCTATTATATAATAAATATATATATATATATATAATGTTAATCGATGACAATTTAAAATTATCTATCAAAGATCATTAAGATGTGACAATTATATTTTTACAAATTATATTATATATATTAATTAATTTATATGTTTATTTAATTCTATAATAAATTGTTTTATCTTTACTTTGTATAAGTGTATGTATTCATTGACATATTGATAACTTGATTCATAATGACGCTAAATCTAGCCTAGTTATATTGATGTACAACACGCCATATTACACTACTTATTTATTATTGTATAGAATTAATTTAGGGGGGTAACATGACATTCTACGAGCTAAACTGCTTACAATCATATCTAATAAGCGTTTCCAAAACAATGTTTCCAACAAGTTTATAAACTATTCCAATATACATCAAGTATATATTTAATCGACCTATTTTTCTTTTGATTTATACTGATTCTTTCAGTATGATTTTTATAAAGTATCATATCTTGAGATATATCACAACCCAAATAGATTAGATTTATATGGATTTCTATCGATTTATTTTATTTATGATGCATATGCATTTGCATATAGTTATAGAAAAATAGTTCATAATTGCTTATTAATACTAATATTATATCATATACTAATATGTTTGTATTTCTTTGGCGATATATTATATCGAATATTTATACTATTTACTTTCAAATTAGAATTAATGTTCTACTTCGACTCTTCTAAAATCATAAAATGTGGCAACTATATAATATCCGTATTGTAGAGTGTTTAAGTTTAAAGTAGATATCTACTCTTTTACATAATCTTTCCATTCCAACATATAATCATGTTGATGTGTTCAATCTAATGTTGATATATTGTTTAACATGTCCTTTAACTGTTAGTATGGTATATATTTACTTACACGTATTCTATATCTTCAATAGGGTTTTATATAGGAATATTAGTTCAAATCCAATTTTTTTTCCAGATTTATATAATATATATTATATTTTATAAAATAAATATAACTTCTCATTATTAATATTTGAATACGAATAATCATTGTGTAAAAAGGTGCGTACACTTTTTGTTAAATATAGATTATTTTCACATTTTATTAAAATCGCTGGGATTCACAGGGTTAACACTAATATATACCTTCATGCTATTATCGTATGTGTGTGTGTTATAATGATATTTTAATATCTACTTCCATATCATACATTGAAGAACATTTACCATCGTCTGAACATTTTGTAAATCCTTACTTTGAATCTGTTAGTAGGTCGATATCATCAGAAAAACGTAGATTTCTAATTTATAACTCTCATATTTAAATGCATTACCAGTATTTGCTGCATTATTACCTATATAAATATATTAAAGTCTACTGGACAGAGTATACTTATACAAATTATTGTCAGGAAGGGAATTCGTGTGTACTCTGTCATATATATATATATATATATATATATATATATATATATATATATATATTGTTATTGTTATTTTTATTTGATGGAGTCCTTTCATCCATGAACTTAGATGAAGTTTTCACTTATAACCATATATGGCTCTAATGTCCCTTCGAAGCCGCTCTCATGTTAAGGCATCCATGGTTTTAATGAGAGCCGATCATTTATTTATACACAATTATATAAGATCACTTCTTAATAATATATATATATATATATATATATATATATATATATTTAAGTAATATGATATTCTAAATTTTACTGAAACATATCTGAATCAATTACTAATTCAATGTTATTACTGCTTAATTATTATACTTTGTATATACTATATAGTTAATAGGACATTCCTATTAGTGATGCATATGAATTGCACACATTGGTGGTATATATATATATATATATATATATATATATATATATTTATTTATATATCGCAGTTTAATATATGTATTATCTCAACATTTGTTAAAACAAAAATGTAATTACTGATATTGCTGTAAGTATTATATGTAGTTGTTAGAACACCTAATATGCACACCGATGAAACTATTGTTACATGATATATAACTGAAAATATATATTCTTCAATAGATGAAAGTATCATATATAGATAGATAGATAGATAGACAGATAAATGATTTATACACATATATAAAAAATATAGTTCTCAATTTTGTTTTAGTTGTAACTGTATATATAATAATACATAAATAAATAAGCGATAACATAATATATACATATATATATATATATATATATATATTTAAACAGCTTGTGTGGCTCAGTGGCTAAGGCGTCAGACACACAAGCAGTAGGACACGAGTTCGACCCTCGTCCGGACCATTAATTAATTTTATAAAATGGGTCTTAAAATATTATTTAGAAGTGATCTTATATAATTGTGTATAAATAAATGATCGGTTCTCGTTAAAACCATGGATGCCTTAACATGAGATCGGCTTCGAAGGGAATTAGAGCCATATATGGTTATAAGTGAAAACTTCTTCTAAGTTCCTGGATGGGATGAAAGGACTCCACCAAACTAACAATAACAATAACAATAACAATATATATATATATATATATATATATATATAAATAAATAGAACAAAATAGGATTGTTAGATTAATAAACGTGAACAAAATAAAATAATATAAAATAAAAATACATGAATATAAAAAAAATACCAACAAAAATATCTTTGAATTGACTTCAGAAAGGTTCTATGGATGTCACAAGTGTTAGTTATCGAGCTTCCATAGTGCAGCCGCAGAATACCGACACGATTTTGCCATATCTATCCAGACTACACTTGTGGTAACGAAGTATTGGATGTTAGACGATCTAGATATGTATATAGTGATACCAATCTGACTAATGCTATTCGTTCTGGTTATGCTATTAATCATATAGAAATACATTTCTGTGGCTTATTATAATCTATAGATTATAAAGTCACGTGTCTATAGATTATAAAATCACGTGTCTATAGATTATAAAGTCACGTGTCTATATATTATAAAGTCACGTGTCTATAGATTATAAAGTCACGTGCATTGTACGTCGTACATGTGACTTTAAAATTATTGTTTCCTTTTAATCGTAAATCTAATATTTTTGATTTTCAAAAATGTAACTAGTGCCTATGCCGAATTCTTGTAATAAATTATTGTTTTATAAATATATCACTATTGAACATATTCATCTAATATGATTTTATGACAAAATATGTTAATAAATCTAGTTTAATCAACATAAAAAATTATAATTAAGCTGTTTAATTAAATAATTTTAGTTCATAATTTTTCAATTCAAATAATTAGGATTATCTATCATCTATTGATCGTAAAACAAGCAAACAGTTTGGTAGTATTCTAATATAACGTGATACAGTTGGACAATGCCTGTGATTATTATAAAATAAATATACTACTTTGTATTATGGTTTATCCAAAGGATTAATGATAATTCTTTCATTGAATTGCGTATTCCTATATCTATAATATATTCTCGATTTCTAAGTGAAGAAAAACGTCCTACTATTTGTAAAAAAGCGAAAATAACTGTTTAATAAAAGTAAAGACCCATCTATTCTATCAAATTACATTAATAGGAATTATTAACCCATTATAAACCTATTATTTGAAAATTCGATATCATAGTATCTTACTTTAAACCTTAAATCTAATAATATTCTATGTACATATAACATTGGTGTTTATCTCGTAGATCTACATAAATATAACTTTATGAATTATATAATAATGTTATGCTGGCTACCCAGCAAACAGTAATAGCCGCATAATAGCAGCATAACAGCTTATGTAATAGCCTAAAATGTTTACATTGTGCTATTATGTTGCTATCATTCTGCTATTAAATGTATATTATGCTGCTATTAATTTGTCATGCTATTATGCGGATATTACTGTTTGCTGCGTATAGCCATATATGGATAACTCCTACAATACTGATATATAGGGATGTCGACGTACGTATATATGGAGAAGGATTTCGATAAGGTACCTCGTGATAAACTTTATCAATATACTTTATAAACTGATATCAAAATAGATCCGTATTTTACTTGAAAATATGTCATAAGTTATTTGTGTATCATTGATATAGATTTAGGATTCATGAATCCAGTTGATTATATACATACTTATTAATAAATAAAATATGAAATAATGATATACACTATTTTAATATAATTACTATAAAGTTTAAATTTAAATTTAATATTACTATTACAAAATAAATTCAATACAAAATAAATTGCATGAATGTTATAATTCATTACATTTATGTATATCTAGTAGATATTATCTACTGTTTTTATTAGATATTATAATACTACAATTATGTATATCACGATTATTTTAGGGGGTAGGTATTAGGTACATGTATCCGATTACCGACCCCTCTGTTTATTCTTGTAAATATAATTATATCAAAAATTTAAAATAGCCACATATTCATTGCGATAATATTACCCTAATTACTAAATTTCATATAAATATATTTAATATTGAATAAGTTATTACAAATAATCATTTAGGGTTCGGTAATTGGGGACTTTCCCCTATATGAATGTCCTTCTATCCATATTAGCATCACAGATTAACTTATTATTTATATATTTCTATTTATTTCTTCTCATTACTTTATTATTTATTTGCAGATGATGTTAGAATATATGTTTCATATTCACAAATAGTTATGCTTTGTATTTTATCATATACAATAGTGTGATAAATACGAATCTAGTATTTTAAATATGACCAAACATCGTAATGAAAACAAACGGGCAATATTCGATACTTTCTAAACACGCCCTTTTGGCGAATATGGGATTACAGGTCACTTAAATATTAAATATTAATCTACCAATCACGTTGAAGTCACGTTTTTTCAAAACAACCAAACAAATTAATACAAGTCAATTTCAAATATGTTAATATATACATTTTATTTATTAAATAATATGAATTCTATTATTTCACAAATATCAGTAATTAACATCATTGGTATTTTTTAAGTTATAATATTACACAAATAGATTACGTAGATACAAAATCATTATGAGTAATTATAATTCTATATATTATGATTCATAAGAATGGATTTCTCTTATAATAATTATTTTTTCGTAATATATATATTCCATATAATTTATCAACAAATATCTGTATACTCCTAGATGGAATTATGTGATATAGACAACTTTTATACCTCTGTAATGTTCTATAATTATTATAAATCTATCCTTTAGAAGTCATGCATGACAAACCCCATGGGGTTTAAAACTAACGACACTATATTATAATATACCACTGTCCTTCTGTCGACCATTAACTATGCATGTATTCAATGCATTCATTCATATACGTATATGCTTCATAATCATATATTACATTACAGATCTTGTATCATATATATATATATATATATATATATATATACATATATATTGCATTAGTTTTGTAACTTATTTCTTCGTTATATTATTATTACTAACTCTGCTGCTTATAATGGCTATAATTATAAACTATATAGTGTATATATAGTTAATATATATATATATATATATATATATATATATATTATGGTTAATATATATATATTATAGTTAAAATATAAATATTGCAACTACAGAATAATTACCGTCTCAAGTTACAAATCATTAGACACTACATAGTTGAAGTTCTCTCGTTACCAATCGCGTACATATTGCGATGTTTACTATAACGACTCTACACACACGCGTAATGTCGCCATCCATTCGAAGAGGCTTTGTTGAAGCATCGTTTTCAGCAGCAGAGTCTCAATGATAGAATATACTTTATATGACATTATATCATATATATATATATATATATATATATATATATATATATATCACTATGGAAAACCTTATTTCCCAGATGGCCCGATTTCACTTATGATAACCATCGACTTTTATCGACTTTTAGCTCGCGAATGGCGCCATTTTTGCGAATGACCCGACAAGTTATACTTCTTCTATTCCGCTAAACAAATAAACTCTATACAAAATACCCCGTCTAATTACCGCCCTATAGGGTGTATAGTATACACTGTATATCCTCCTATAGTACCGCCCTCGTCACAATCGATACTACTGGAAAAGTACGCTACCTGCCTTATATGCACTTCAGATCTACTATAGTATACTTTATACTATATAAAGTATACTTTAACAACAACAACTAATTATTATATATTAAAGAAACGCCACGCTTTAAGAACAGGACAGCGCTACTGTGATGTACTCTTACTGCTTACGTATTACTCTTACTACAAACTACAATACCGAACCCTAATTATTGGTTAGACATATACATTAAAATATAAAGTATAGATTAACTATTATGCGCGGACACTTCTAAATTTGCAAACCAGCCTTGATATGGTCGTACTACGTCATCCAAGAAGTATACTAATCTGTCAACATATGACGTATGTTATCCACGCCGCAACATATTAAACTTCGGATTCCCGTGAATCATTTTACTATCACCGATACTTTTCTCGGTTTACACGTTTATATTCTCTAATCTCGATACTACTAACCTCGATAACATATTCCCTAACGTTCAGTACACACTACGGTAAGCTAAAGATATATAACTCAACGATGACATAACCCATGTGAATGAACTACAGCTGGATTACAGTAATAACCCCATAGCAGCATAATAGCATAAATAATAGCCGAAAATGTTTACATCGTGCTATTATGCTGCTATTATATTGCCATTAAAAGTCTATTATGATGCTATTAATTTTCCATCGTGTTGCTATTATGAGGCTATTACTGATAGTTGGGTCGATACAAAAATGATACTTGCGGAATCACAAACTCGACTAGCACAGCGTATTACAACCTCGTAAAAACTTAAAAACTTCGCAATATTTTACTATGCAAATTCATCATATAAATCCCTATAAATAAAGTTGAATAACTTTATTTCACAATATCTGCTTCCCTCGAAGAGACTGATCACATAACACTACTACAATTGATATTATTTATTGTTTAGCGATAATATTAGAATCAATATAGATATACCTTATGCTGACTTACCACCTATTAAACCTATTAACTTAACACCCATTAAACTCCTTATTTATGTGTTATAACTAAGTATGATACCTACTTTTATCTGTAACTATATAAATATTGCATAATGGGTATTGAAACATCAATACTGTGTCTAATCAGAAATATACAAAATAATTAATTGTTGATATTAAAATCATCTTTTTAAAGATTTTATTTGCTGACGAATGGTTTATAATAAATATATTTCATTTAATTTATTTACATTTAATTTTTCTAACAAATTACCCAATATCAGCATAATATACGTTGATGAATAATTTATTAAATTAAAAATTAGTTTTTATTACTGTTATCGATGTACGCATACAAAAACCAAATGAATTACACAAATATCCTATATAACATTGTAAACAAGTTTACATATCTATAAATAGAACTTCTCATTATTATGTAATAATGTACGTAATATGGCACATGTAAACGTGTCAAGGAGAATGTGTTAACGATAATTAAGTTATGCAAAATATATTAGTAGTTATATAATTATTAATATAATATAATTTTATTTTATAAGTAGTAATTTATATATACATATATATATATATATATATATATATATATATAAACAAATAAGTATAATCTAGATATATTATTTTATTACATATCTATAAATAGAACTTCTCATTATTATGTAATAATGTACGTAATATGGCACATGTAAACGTGTCAAGGAGAATGTGTTAACGATAATTAAGTTATGCAAAATATATTAGTAGTTATATAATTATTAATATAATATAATTTTATTTTATAAGTAGTAATTTATATATACATATATATATATATATATATATAAACAAATAAGTATAATCTAGATATATTATTTTATTACATATCTATAAATAGAACTTCTCATTAATATGTAATAATGTACGTAATCTGGCACATGTAAACGTGTCAAGGAGAATGTGTTAACGATAATTAAGCTATGCAAAATATATTAGTAGTTATATAATTATTAATATAATATAATTTTATTTTATAAGTAGTAATTTATATATACATATGTATATATATATATATATATATATATATAAACAAATAAGTATAATCTAGATATATTATTTTATTACAATATTAACTTGAAAATATTCGTAAAACCATTTGAACTTATATAAAAAGATCATTATTTCAGTAATTTGAATGACATATCAAATGAGTTTCATCGAATATATAATTAGAAATCGAAGTACATTTTATATAAATAACGGAAATGTTATAAAATAACACAATTGGTGATGATGACAAGACTTTAAATAAAATACTATTATGTATTATAAATAATAATGTTTAATTCGTAATATACACAACTAATTATTTAATAGCTATTATTATATAGAGTGTATTTTTAAAATTATAATATTAATATTTAATAATTATATTAAACATTATAAATGCGTAACTATCATTATAACGAATGTATTAGTAATATAATAATATAATGTGATGAATCATTCAATAAATTTTAATATATATATACTTAAATAATAATATTAACATTGTGAATGTGTAACTATTATTATAAAAAATATATTGGAAAATAATAATACAATTTTCTGAGTCATTAAATTGTACATTAATATTTAAATAATAATATTAAACATTAAGAAGTCGTAACGAGTGTACTTTTCAAGTTACCTAAATTAGATATAAAGCTTATATATATAGCTATATACCGACTATAATCGGTTGTATATACCTATGGTATACCACTTTACACCTATAGTATTATTGCAGAAAATAAGTATCCTTCTCGGTAGAAAGTTGTATAGTGATGAAGTACGCGAATATCCGTTCTCTCCTATTCTCTCCTATTCTCTCTTATGTTCTCGCCTATTCTCTCCTATTCTATCCTATTCTATCCTATGGTCTCGCCTACGCGCCGCCATCTTGGAACGATCCGGGCGACGAGTGGCGACGTCTAAGCGGATGTTTACGAGCGCAGTTCAGCAGACGACAACCCCTCGTGACGCACAGCTCCCTGAAACCGCAGATGACGGACGCCGGACCGGAAACACCTGTTAACGATGACGTCACGATAATGCGGGGTTCATTGCCCATACGCTATTTGTATCGGGTTAAATATATATATATATATATACGTGATTTTAATAAATAAATATTTTTAAATTATGATTAGACATTACTTATTTGATAGGTATAGAGACTGTGGAGGAACTATAGAAGTTAACCACTATTGTTATAGTATATATATATATATATATATATATATATATATATATATATGTGTGATATTAATTTAGAGGAGCGGCAGTATAACATGATATACGATGACGATTATGTATATATATATATTGTTATAACAATAACAATATATATATATTAGGTTTGAGTGAATTTTGAAATAATTATGGCCATATGGTTAGTCTCGCGATAGTGATTTAACGTTATACGTGAATTTATTGAAATTATTGAACTCCACATATAACGTTGAATCACTATCGCGAGACATAACCAGACGGCCATAATTATTTCCATAATTCACTCCAACCTAATATATATATTGTTATTTGTTATTTTTATTTTAGTGGAGTTCTTTCATCCCATTCAGGAACTTAGATGAATGTTTCACTTATAACCATATATGGCTCTAATGTCTCTTCGAAGCCGCTATCGTGTTAAGGAATCCATGAGTTTAACGAGAGCCGATAATTTATTTATAATACTTTTATGAGATCACTTCTAAATATTATTTTAAGATCTATTTTAATGATCCGGACGGGGCTCGAACCCGCGTCCTACTGTATGTATGTATGCGGCCTTAGCCAACTGAGTCAAACAGGCAGTAAATATATATATATATATATATATATAGATTATTTATTAGTCGATGGGACACGGAAATCAAGAGTCGAAGAGTGTGAAAGTGTTGATTGCGTAACACTCGAGTAGGAAGCGGTGTGAACACAATTCGCTATTACGTAATACAATTGGCTATGACGTAATAATGCGTCACCATTGCGTAATAATGCGTCACCATTACGCAGCTGTCGTTTAGGTACCAATGTAAACATGTTACGAACTCATATCTTATGTAATCATTGCCCGTGATGTTATTTATAATGAATTGCACTGACAAATATATATATATAATCGATATCCAGAATATTTATTGAAATATTTGGGAGACATAAAATTCATTTTATACGGCTGGTAACATTTTCAATAGATGGCGTTTCTTAGGATTTTTTTTCAAATTAACTTATATACCGAATATGAAATGTTATATTTGTATTTTATAATTTCTTAGATTCAACGAGATTTTATTGATTTTATTGTATACACAAAACATATGTGACATGGTATCATCCTAAGTGTATCTATATTTGAGAGTATTAGTGAAACATATATTAGTGTATAATCACAATACATATATTAATATATAAAACTGTGAGGTGTTTTCGACGATGAACATACAGCCATCAATAATATGTGCATTCCCAATTACATATTTATTTTAGAATATATTTATAAAATTAATAACAACTTGTTTTATACTGTTATATATATATATATATTTATATATATATATATATATATATTTGTACATATATCTTAAGCTATAGTATACTATAGTTTATAATCTAGACGTAATTCTCACACACGATCTATACATGACATAGCATAACTACAACTTTATACCCTACTATCATTCTGAATTCTACATCAACACATGGGTGTTAATACTGTGTATGTATTACTAGATTGTACATTATTGCAATATATGTTAAAATAGCCAGTATAAAGTATGTAATAGTATTGTTTTAGCCGATGTTTGTCCATGCATGACGGTCAACTATTAAATATAATCTTCGCGCTTGCACTAGCTATCTATGTACTATATAAATAGTAATCGCACTATTACCCGCTCTCTATAGAGAGCTATATATAGTATATATATAGTATATTTAGATATATATAGTGCATATATGTACTATATAAATAGCACTTGCTCTTGAACTTGTATAACATTTAATAGTCTTTAAAATGTAATCGTATGTGCGTATTAGCAGCCGCATTATGTCAGCGCTTTAGAATCAAATAGTACTGGAATTGTACTCGCAGCTCTATCTTGTGCGTATACGTACATATCACGTGCTGTCTATATCACGTGATGTCTATATCACGTGATGTAGATATCACAAGTCACGTGCGCAGTCAGCTGACATACGCGTGACGTGCGTATCCGTTATTGTAATAACGTGCACAAAGTGAATAGTGAATAGTAATCTATTCTTTAGATATTTATAAAAAAAAGTAAAAAAAAATGCAATAAACTCACCTATTTATATATATATATATATATATATATATCGGGAATAAGTTAAATATAAATATATAACAAGCTATGGTGAACGATATACGTATGCGGAGGACACGATGTCCTTGATCGTGTATTACATAATACTCCATTAAAATCGTTAATAAAAATAAAAATATGTGGGTTGTACCCCAAACCCCACCCCCTACATTCAAATCATTAACCCAGGTACTGTACACGTATACGTGTATACCATAGATGTGTATTTTACAGGTGTACAGTATATATACTAAATATTTTATAAATATTTTAAGGTAAACTATAATTCTAAACTATAATTCGTACAATGTGCTATCCGCGCATGCGCGTACACTGTACTATCCGCGCATGTGCGTACAATGTACTATCCGCGCATGTGCGTACAATGTACTATCTGCGCATGTGCGGGCCGTACCTGGTAGTGTAGTAGGAGAACAATAGGCCAGTCTGCAGATCTCGGACAGCTCTATCGGCTGAATTATCACCAGGTTCCTCTTGTTCTTTACGATATGCCTGCGATAGAGATAGAGGTAGATAGATAAGGTAGATAGAGGGGATCTGTAATCCATATAGTTTTATAATAATTGATAATATTCCCCTTAAACCCTTGACTATTGATGATACATGTAAATACGTAGGTATCGAAATAGGACCTATAGATAATAAAAATAATACAATAGTAATAGAGTTAACATCTAAATTAATATCAATATCTAAAGCATTATTAAAACCTCAACAAAAACTTGATATACTAAAATCTTATCTTTTACAAAGTGTATTACATAGGCTAACTTTCTCTAATATATATCTTAATTCATTGAAAACTATGGATAGATCAATTAGGTCTTTTGTTAGACGGTGGTTGCGACTACCCAAAGATACTTCCCTTGGTGTATTTTATGCACCATGTAGTACTGGAGGATTGGCGATCACCCGTATATTTTTAACAACACCAGTTATGCGCCTCAAACGGGTAAACTCTATACGTGGAAATGATGATCCTATAATACAAACCCTCCCAAATAATATTATATTAAAATGGTCATCTCCAAGATACTATGATAATACATCATTTACTACTAATATCGACATTAAATCATATCATACTAAATATCTTATTAATTCGGCGGATGGACGAGGTCTCGATTATGGTAACCACGCACCTTTTATTAATAACTGGATTCAATTCCCTACTAGATTACTAAATGGTAGAGACTTCGTCGATTCGATCAAACTA
Organism: Osedax fenrisi; assembly: GCA_964019155.1. NCBI lineage: Eukaryota > Metazoa > Annelida > Polychaeta > Sabellida > Siboglinidae > Osedax > Osedax fenrisi. The sequence goes on along the minus strand of OZ025246.1, from coordinate 5,439,216 downwards.
AAACATGCATTATTATATACAAAATGTAGATCTAAACGAATGTTCCCTAATACGAATACCAAATGTTTAATGAGGGGTTGTAATTATAACTACGATTGCTTAAACCATATAATGCAAACATGTAGTTATAATTACAATAATAGAATACATAGACACAATTATGTAAATAGTTTACTTATGTCAATACTAAACAAACATAATTATATCACTATTCTAGAACCACACATCCAAACTCGAAATGGCCTACGTAAACCGGATTTAATAATTTATAAAAATGATACTGCATATATAATAGATACACAAATATCAATAGATACAATAAATACTAATATAAACTACACAAAAAAGACTAACTACTACAATACTACAGATATCATCGCTTATGCCAAGCAAATAACGGGTGCGAACAGAATAGTATTCAGCGCATCGTGCTGGAATTGGCGCGGTATTCCTTTGGCGCTAACCATACAAGACCTAATAAAACTAGGTCTTAATAAACGTAATATTGAGCTACTCAGTATACGTGTGATTGCCGGTGGTCTCGATATTTATAGAAATTACTGCCGTAACGGATTAATGTAATATCCACATGTTATCTTGGCCTCTTCCTTGCCAACATTCGTTTATAACATTATTATTTACTTATTTTGTTTATAACGTCAATAAATGGTATAATTGTAATTGGTTGTCAAGCCAACCAATTTCCGAAAATAAGGTAGATAGATAAGGTAGATAGATAAGGTAGATAGATAGAGTTAGACAGATAAGGTAGATAGATAAGGTAGATAGATATAGGTAGACAGATAAGGTAGATAGATAATGTAGGCATGTATTTAATAGAGGGGGAAGTAAGTAAGTAAATAATGTATTTAAAACACTCGTATATTGTAAAATCTCACAAGAGTTGAGAATATTACAAAATTAAATCACATTTGCGACGAATAAAGGCTACTTTATTGTTATACTTATACTTCTACGTATACGACTATAGTCTTAACTACTTATTGAATAGGTGGCGCTCGTAGTGTAGTGTAATGTCATGGGAAGAGAATTAGATAGATACATATATTATCTATATGTTTAATATATAATTGTAATAGTTTTAATAACTTAATATATAATAATGTTGTCTCGAGTGCATGTATGATGTAATGTTGCCCGTATTCGTTGCGTCATATCGTAGCGTAACTACCGGAAGTCCACTTCTATTGGCTAGCTAGAACAGCTGACCGACTTACGTGGGCAGACGGGAAGTGGGCGTGGTATTAAGCCGACCGCATTATATTGATAACGATCGTTATTATTGCGGCATAATTGAATGTCTATGTTTCCCTTTGAATTATATAGATACTAATAATGATATATACGTATATATATATATATATATATATATATATATATATTTATATTTTATATTTAGTCCCGTGACGTCGCCATCGTAGGGGGAACACATGATAATGAATAGCACAACTTTCTCCATTTCGAACGATCTTTTGCAATATCTAAAAGTTGCCTAAGAGAAAGATGGGAAAATTCGAATATATCATTCATCCAATTTCTTTTAGGTCTTCCTCTTTTCCTCTCACCTTCGACATATCCATGAAGAATAGTATTAGCTAACGAATCGTGACGAGTTATATGTCCGAATTTGGTCATTTTTCTTCTCATGATAATATCCAGAAGTGGTACATATGGGCCGACTTTTTTATTGATTTCATTGCTTACAAATATATTAGTTTTTCTTTGTTTATAGCTAATATTTAAAAGTCGTCTGTGTGCTTTTGATTCGAAACTACGTATCTTCTTTTTAGATTCTTCTAGTAAGGTCCAGCTTTCGCATCCGTACAACAATGTTGAAATAACTAGAGAGATGTAGAGTCTGTATTTAAGTTTGAAATCAATTTCTCCACTACGCCAGATCTTCTCCAATTTCACAAGGGCTGTAACTGCTGTCGCTAGTCTTATTTGGATTTCTTTCTTTGAATTTCCGGTGTCGGTTAGCATTGCTCCCAGATATTTGAAATTTTGAACATTTTCAAGTTGTTTGCCGTACATAGTGATCACAGGTGGTGTTGAATGATCTCCATTTACAAGAATTTTACTTTTTTCATGGTTAATTTCCATACCGTATGATGTCGAAGCTTTTTCTAGAGAATCTGTGAGGGATTGCAACTCACTTTCTGAACCAGCGATGAGATCTATATCATCAGCGAATCTTAAGTTGTTGATTTTTCTTCCTCCTATTGCTATACTTGACGATTGATCTACTAGAGAGTCTTGCATTATTTTTTCTAGAAATATATTGAATAGAACTGGCGATAGTAAGCAGCCTTGTCTAACTCCTACTGTCGTATCGAACTTAGTTCCTATCTGGTTGTTCAATAGTACTGCGCTTTTTGCTGATTCGTAGAGTGACTTTATGATTTTTACCAAGTCGTTGCCTATCCCAAATTCAGACATCACATTCCACAAACCATCATGCCATACTCTATCGAAGGCTTTCTTGAAATCGATGAAATTGTGGTAGACTTGTCGTTGATGATCCATATGTTTTTCCATTAATATTCTGCAATATATATATATATATATATATATATATATATATATGTGTGTGTGTGTGTATATATATGTATTAATCATTCACAAATCTAAACCATATATATAATTATTAATAAATAATTATAAATAATCGCAAGCCATAGGAATACCAACACGATACGCGCTACTACGAAACGAGATAAACAAAACTTACATATTACTTATTGACCATATAAGGCGATAACAGTTAAGTTATGCATCACGCGTTCGCATCACGTGTAGAACCTACGCAGTCATTTATTTTCATAATTCATGATGCATACCTTTTTTATACGTTTTTTAAAATAGGTAGCGTTTTGTAATTTTGCACAAAAACAAAAAAAAACTACATTAGATACTTAATATAATCACCATATCTATTAAAACACGATGTGCCAATTGAATAACAAAAGTATCATCACCCCTAATGTATACATTGGTATACATTGTATACATAGCCTATAGGCATGACGTGGTATACTAACAGAGCTTTAGCACTGGCGATCCGCGTGTTCCCTATGTGGTAGGCGTCTCGACATCTAAACCTGGCGGTGGGCGGGATAACTAATGTAGTTTTATGCCGATTTTATGTACCAACATATATGTTGGATATATACTCTATAGAGGATAGTAATTATCATTTTAAAATACAAACCGTAGTTTATTAATACAAACCGTAGTTTAATACAAGCGTTATATTATTATAATCTACTATAGTACTTATATATCGTTCATGTGTAAACAGAAACCGCATACATATATGTATAGTTATATAGAATATATACTAGTTATTAAATATATACATTTAAAACGTGCATTTTGTACATTTATTAATACGTATTTATTAAATACTCGAATACGCTTGCATTAGAGTACTCTCGGGTATGGTACTCTCGGGTGGGGTGATTTCGGCCGAGGGTACTATAGGGTAGGGTACTCTCGGGTGAGGGTACTATAGGGTAGGGTACTATAATGCGGGGTACTATAGTGTGGGGATACTATAGGGTGGGGTACTATATGGTGGTGGGGTACTATATGATGGGGTGCTATAGGGTGGTGGGGTACTATATGGTGGTGGGGTACTATATGGTGGGGTGCTATAGGGTGGTGGGGTACTATATGGTGGTGGGTACTATAATGCGGGGTACTATAGTGTGGGGATACTATAGGGTGGTGGGGTACTATATGGTGGTGGGGTACTATATGGTGGGGTGCTATAGGGTGGTGGGGTACTATATGGTGGTGGGTACTATAATGCGGGGTACTATAGGGTGGGGTACTATAGGGTGGAGTACTAAAGGGTAATGGGGTACCTGATGCATCTTAAGTAGACGTGGACATTAGCGGTGTACAGATGCGAACAGTAACGGTCCACGCAAACACCGGTGGAGTCTATGTACTGCCTCTTTACCCGGGCTACCACATTCCTGTTGTGGGGTGGGGTGGTGGGGTAGTAGTTGGTAGTTGGGGTAATTGGGGTGGTGGGGATAGTTGTGGGTAGTAGAATAAATAATAGTTTAAAATGTTAATATGTTATACGAAAATACAAATATATCACTCATGCATGACCACAAATATACACATACATATGGGATATTAGAGCTATATATGGTTATAAGTGAAGACTTAAGCTAAGTTCCTATATGGGATGATAGGACTCCACCAAATAAAAATAACAATAACAATAACAATATATAATTTCTAAATATTATACATACTGCAATACATACCGCAATTCCTATATTCGTCAAAGAATCAATTAGATTTTAAATAGAAATAACTTGAGTTCATTATAAATAATATACTTTTATATCACAATCAATCGACTAAAAAAGTATACTACTATAGTATACTATTATTGTATTAGAGCCATATATGGTTATAAGTGAAAAATGTCATCTAAGTTGGGATGGGATGAAAGTACTCCACCAAATAAAAATAACAATAACAATATATATATATATATATATATATATAATATATATATATTATATATATATATATATATATATATATATATATATATACTATATAGTATGTTATATTACAATGTATATTAGTATAATCCTATAGTGAATATAATTCATTAACACGTGATATTTATTATATTAACACGTGACACTGCAATATCACGTGACATTTACATTGAATTAAACTACGAGTTCGTATATACGTATATATACCGTACAGAAAAGGTGTTCTAGTCATACGAAATAACACATACGAGGACATAAGTTAATGAGATGATTTCTAGTATAACCTATAGGTATAGTATACTATAGAATATGACTGCGTGCGTGTGTACGCGTGTGCGCATTGTAGTAGTATAGTATCACTCAATTATATAAACAGTATCGTATTATTTAATTTATATATTTATTCGTAAACAATTTTTAATTATACCATTTATATATATTGTATTGTCCGGGCCCCTCACAGTTATTTATAACTATGACCTCTCCATTTGTATTTGCTATATATATATATATATATATGAGATTTCAATAAATAAATAGTATTATTATTAATATACATAGATATATAGATAGATGCGTGTATACACGGTGAACAATTCGAGTGTAATGTATACATTAATACACACACGTGATGTCAACATAATACGATACCGTACTTCCACTCGCGCTATAATTGTAGAATAGTTCAATCATTGGCCGGTAGGAAACACAACATTATAAGTGAAACGGATACACGATCACCTGCGCACACCTGTACACGTGATCAGCTCGCCTCCTTAATGAAGGTCACCTATCACCACCTGGTTCACGATATCTGACCTTCAAATATATTCGTTTTAGGCACTATGTAAACTTATATTTATTGTTTTTTATATATTATTGTTACATTATAAGAATTTAATAATTAAATTAGTATTTAAATAAAACCATCACCCCACTATCTATTTATCATATATATATATATATATATATATATATATATATATATATATATATATTGCAAGCGACATATAAGCGACATATATTATATCTCGTAATCACAAGGTACAATTGTTTGTTTAAAATGTTGTATTTCGGTAGAGTCCTTTCATCCCATCCATGAATTTAGATGACGTTGTAATTCATTTATAACCATATATGGCTCTAACGTCCATTCGAAGCCGCTCTCGTTTTAATGCACCAATGACACCACGTGTTAACAATATTCGATAATTTATGTATGCACAATTATATACGATCAATTAAGTGATACTTAGAATATTAAGTAATATTTAGAATTCTAAATATTATGTTAATACTTATTGTAATGGTCCGGGCAGGGCTCAAACCCGCGACCTACTGTTTGCGTGTCCGTCGCCTTAGCCAACTGAGCCACACAGGCAGTTGTCAATAAGCCCGATATTATATCTATACAGATATTATTATTATATATAAGCGCATAATATATTACCGGTTTTAGATCCTTTACTAAGACTTAATCAACATGGATTCAGGCAAAATAGAACAACAGTTGGGCAAATAGTATCGATAAGAAGGAGAATAGCGGGAGTCAAGAGTAAGAATCTAACGGTTATCATAACCTTTATAGACTACAAAAAGGCTTTGATTCTATACACAGAGGCACGATGGCTAAATTATTAAAATCATACGGAATATCCGATATGATTTTGAAAGCAATAAACACAAGCTATGCTAATACTAGAGCAAAAGTATACATGTCACATTGTGTATCTGAAGAGTTCGATATAGTACCAGGTGTATTACAAGGGGATACTCTAAAACCTTACTTATTTATTGTGATACAAGATTATGCTCTTCGAAAAGCAATCAATGGCCAGGAAGAACAATTGGGTTTTACCATTGTTCCCCGCAGAAGCCGAAGGTTGTACCCAACAGTATTAACATATTTGTATTTCGCGGACGACATTGCCTTAATTAATATCAAATACTGCAACACAAGCTAGACAGCTACTTTTGAATATCGAATCTGAATGTAAAAATATGGGACTATGTTTGAATTCCAAAAATACTAAAGATGTGGCATTCAATACGGAAGATACACTATTGAAAACTGAATTGAAGCTCAGAATCTACAAGTTGTAGAAGATTTAAAATACCTAGGTGCTTGGATCAATACATAAGAGAAGGATATTTGTGGTTACAGTGGATAGTATACTACTCTGATGATCTGAGTCATGGACATTAACAGAAAACAACATAAATCCCTAAACGGTACCTATACACGAATGCACCGTAAAGCTTTAAAATATATATTGGCAAGAACACATGGAAAATAAATAATTATATGGACATTTGCCTCTAATTTCTACCAAAGTGGTGTCCAGGAGAATGCGAATGGCCGGTCACTGTTTACGACATCCTGAACTGTCTAAGAACCTGCTCATATTATGGGAACCTACCCATGGCAGTGCAAATCGTTGTGGTCGTCGCCTAACTTGTGTTGATATGTTACGCAAAGACATCGGTATCAAAGAGAAGCAAGACATAATAACCTGCACGATGGATAGAGATGTCTGGAGGAAGTTGTGTTACACCGATGCTTATATACATTTACCTTACATATATTCTTAATTAATTAAATTGAGTAGCCTAATATCGCTACATATACGACTTACTATCAATAATCGTGTATCGCGATCGCGTAAAGTTTCTATTATCGGTGTGTGCCGCGTTTGTTATGATTGTTAAAACGCGCGTATTATCGCCACATGACACACGTGCTATTTGTGTAATTGGTTACGATGGCCGCGCGCATTAATAATACATAAGGTGAATCAACGCCACGACCTATAGGGTAGGTAGGGTAGAACGCCACTAGGGTCAACATATCGTAAACACATCGTAAAACATTAATCGCCGACCACCCACGTGACGTGATATTAATTACGCCACGCCCACTAATACGCCCACGTACGGTTACGCCATCTACGGTTCGATATTGTGTGTTATTGTTGTTTACATTAATAATTGACGCCGCGAGCGGTAAATAACGGTCCGATTAATAATGCAGACGACGATTTCGCCATTGATCACGTGGTATGTTGACCACGTGCGCGATTATTATACGGTGGGAGATGATAGATGATATCATCGGATACAATCGTATTACTAATGTCTTTGCTATTATATCCACGCTATTAGGAATTAATATACAACGTAACGAATACACGACGCATGCGTAGAGATAGTAACATCAATAGAATTCTATTAACTATATATTTTTTTTATTCATAAAATATTTAAATAGTATACTATAATTATTCTACATAAATTTATCATTATATCGATTTGTACATCTATACATTAATATATTAAATACATTATTATTAATCATACAAATATATACAAATATTTTCCGAAGGAAATTCTTCGCAAAATCGTTGTTATATATAGATATACTTATATTTTTATAATTTGCATATATAGGTTATCTTTGTTGGCTTGATATTTTAATATTTTATAATTTCATAAGATTAATAAAAATAACGTAAAATCTAAAACATAACAAACATGTTATAATTATATCCATTCGGTACCGATAATATTATTATAGTTATTATGATCATAACTATAATATCACCAATGATAATCATTATTGATTTTAATACATATTAGTTATTATTGATATACTATCGGTACCGAAGGGATATAATGATATCATGTTAGTTATGTTTAACGTATTTATGTTTTAGACTGATAAAAAACATTGAAAAAGATTTTTCAATGTTTTAATCGATTAAATAATAATGTTATAGGAAGTTTTCACTTAAACCATATACGGCTCTATAGAGCCGTATATGGTTATAAGTGAAAACTTCATTATAATGTGGGGAATATAAAAGGGACATTATAATGTCCCGTCTAAGCCGCTCTCATGTTATATATATATATACATGCATATAATAGGAATTCTTGTGTATTACTATTAACGATATACACACATACACATATACAAACATATATATATATATATATATATATATATATTCTTGTGTATTACTATTAACGATATACACACATACACATATACAAACATATATATATATTATATATATATTATATATATATATATATATATGTTTGTATATGTGTATGTGTGTATATCGTTAATAGTAATACACAAGAATTCCTATTATATGCATGTACTTATCACAAGTCGCATCACATTTTAATTACGTATTTGTAATAATGTCCTCTACATGTCCTCGGATCACTAATCATCAGCGCATTAGCGCGTACGCATGCATTACGAAGCCAACCCGCCCGAATAACGCTTATCTCTTACGCAATATCGCTAATTCACCCTAGTTACCCTGCAGGGTGTGTCGATACCGCCCGGTTATCGCTAGCACCGGTATGATCTATAAATAGAATACCGGCCGATAAGTTAGTAGTCTGATTGTGAAATAATGCTGTCCTTGCTTTATCAGTATTGCCATATATATATATATATATATATATATATATATATATATATATATATATATATATATATATATATATTAATACTAATATAATAATGTAGGCATTACCAAGGTAACGAAGAATCATGTTATGTTTATCCAGACGTTTACCTATTAATACATATATATATATATATATATATATATATATATATATACGTGTGTGGGTTAATACGTATCGCCCCTATTATCGTTCAAACAACGTATGAGTATAATGAATAACGAAAACAATAGTAGTGGTGGTAGTGGGGGTAGTAGTGGCCATAACAATAGACTGACCACTACTACGACGATGCTAACCGATGCGTCTCGATACAAGACTACTATGTCGGGGGCGGACAGGGGTCAAACCTAGAGGTAAACGCGCGTGTTTGGTCACAATGTCACGTGTTTATTTATAGGTCGTTTAAAGTCACTTAATGATGCGTCGTTGGTTACACGCAAACATAATAATGAATATATATACATGTATACATGTATAGAATGTATACATTCTTATTATAATACGTTACTATTGTTGTTGTTTATATCTAAGAATAGTGTCATCGGAAAATGTAAAACTCGTTCGAAATATATATATATATATATATATATATATATATATATATATATATAGATAGATCTAAAGTTTATAGTGTTAGTAGTAGTTACCAGCTGGTTATATATAACAAAATAATATAACATATACTTATATAACATATATAAACAATATATATATATATATATATATATATATATATATATATATATATATATATATATATATATATATGATAACAGTAAGACAAAAACACACGATACAAGAAATAAACGTAGAAGTAAAATAAAATGTTAGAATATTAAATCTGAAAGACCGACAACATGGTAAACATAATGTGTACATTGACCTGTTCAAACGATACGTAGACACTACGGTAAACAATACAACGTAGACAATGGTAATGAGTACAATACTATAGTGGCGATCTAGTTACCCGGAACTGACCACTAGTGCCCTAGGTAACTGGTGTTATTGTAAGGGTTATTTCCCCAGACGAACCGGATCCCGGGGTTAAAACGGTGTTGGGTTCATTGGTTTACAATAATTAGAGAGTTTTATTTATATGTGCCATACAATATATAATATGTATATATATATATATATATATATATATAAGTGGTAATAAATTGCATTACAATATATTGAACATATTGGTTAAGTATTCTTAAATTATATAATATTTATATATACATAATACTGAAGTTGTGTAAGTACGCATACTTTAGACTACATAATTGTGATGTCGAATTACGTAATTGAAGGATGATATAATTACTAGCTACTTTAGCAAAGGTCAATAATAAACAGTCCACCGGAATATATGTTAAGTAAATAATGTTACCTAGTTATTGTTATCGCTAACCGAACAAAACTAGCACTGCGACAGCTTAACACTCGTAACCACCACACTAGAACAGGTATTAACTACATTAGTCTAGTGGTGCTTAAGGGGTGTTAAGGGGTGTTAAGGGGTGTTAAGGGGTTCGCTAGTTGTGCTGTTGGGTTAGCGAGAGAACAATATTCAGTTATCATTATTATTTACGTGGTATACTTAACATATATAGTGTGGTGACCTCAATAACTTCAGAACTATCATCGATAGTAGTATACGAATACCAATACTAATACGAATCTATATATTAATTAAATAGTATACGCGCATCGCTTTACATTACGAATATATTATATGTAATTAATGCGATTAACAATCCATTAAAATAACGCAAGAAATATCAAATTCTTATAATAATAATAAATAATATCGAGTATACATACGTGTCGCATAATTTAATAATTATTCGGATTCTGAATATCATAGTATACACATGCATATCATTCTATGGTGTAATGAGCATTATATGTATATATATATATATATATATATATATATTATTAATATAATTAACATAATAAGAGCTTGCGCGGCTCAGTGGCTTAGGCGCCAGACACACAAGCAGTAGGATTCGCGAGTTCGAACCCCATCCGCACCATTAACATATGTATAAAGACTATTTAGAAGTAATCTTATGTACGTGTATATACTCGGACTCTCTTTAACATCCGAATATCTTACTATAGTAAGTATCTTACCATATACGAGAACGGCTTACAATGGCATTAGTGTAATTTACATGATTAAAAGTAAATAAAACGTCATCCATAAATTCCTGGATGTTTCTTCTCATATATGTAAATAAGTATGTATATATATATACTATATATATATATATAGTATCTATTAATAGTCAGCTATTTTAATACCGTATTATATAATGAATACGCATGGGCATACCTATATGTATACCTACCCACACGTGCGTATAATATATATATATATATATATATTTATATATATATATATATATTTATATTTATCAATATATGAAGTATGCGATTATGCTAATGACATCAATGTCCTACACAAGGACATACACACACACACATCTAAACATATAAACATATATTAACACATAACTATATACGTATACGTATCATTAGTGATTCATTAGTAATGATTCATTAGTAATGATTCATTAGTAATGATTCATTACACATATACACGTATATGACATCGTAAGTATATTAGTTCATAAACTAATTACTAATTAAATATATAAAGTTCATACATTGTATATATATACATTATATCACATACCCTTTCATCACACATACACACATATATATATAATATTTATTTATTTAAATCTCATATATATATAATGAATACAATACAAATAACGGATACAAATGGACCCCTAAAGAAGCCACAGATGTGTACATGTTATAAATAACTGTGAGGGGCTCCGGACAATACAATACAAATAGTAACATATTTTTGTTCTTGTGTTTCGATTTATCGTTTATTAAGTTCTTGATAAACACGAGAGAAAAACAAGAACTGCCTGGAGTCGAACTCGGGACCTCTTGCTTATTAGCTTTTTGTTATCTCATTGAGCCATAAACCCCAGCATGTTATGTCAAATATGACATATATATATATACAATAAAAACACACCCATTAACACAACAATGAATAATGTTTAGCGTACTAACGATTTCACGTCGAATTTCACCAGGAAGCAGGTAACTGTGTGATTGAAGAACGATGAGTCATAACTATTACGGCATTGTCACGTGACTATTATAGTAGTATTACTAACTATATTGCGGTATAGCGAACAATACACACATCATTAATGAGGCATTAACGTAATTAGTCATGTTATGAATAATAATAAATATGTTATGAGGTTATTTTCAACAAATAAAAATTATGATTATAAATATAAAAATATAGGGATAAGTTTAAAATTATAAATAGTTAATAATCTATTATTAATAATAAAATTAAACATTATTACTTTACTATTTATAAAAATTTAATTTACAATACTTATTTATAAATATATTAATTGCATTATTTACATAAATAACAGTTATTTTTGTTAATAATTTATATATGTATAGAGTAGTGCTGTAACATTTCAAATTTCAAATCTCAAATATCAAATCTCAAATCTCTTTTTTTCGGTTCGGTTCAAATCTTAAATTTTCGGGTATTTCGAAAGATTTGATGGTCTCAAATCTTTATTTTAAACTAAGTTTCGGTTCGGGTATCATGTCGGGTAATTGTTCGGGTAACGATAGATTAACATAATTATATAATAAGTTTCTTTCAACTATTTTAAAATATCCATTAAACTGTATAGATACTATTAATTCGATCATCAGTTATGCCACCTATATGATAATATATTTAAAATAGAATAATATTATCAAGGACACCGTGTCCTTTATTTATTATACATTAATAACAATATTTAAAAATTATTACGTATATTCTGCATATCGTACCTACTATGTACTAATATATAAAAATGTTAATTCATAAACCGTTGTAAAAAACTATATTTGTCTACAAGTACATATTGAATAAATATTTGACACTATGGTATATATATATATATATATATATATATACAGTCAACTCCCGTTAAGTCGGACTCGCAAGGGACCGGGAAAAGTGTCCGACTTAGCGAGATGTCCGACTTATCCGAGATTCAGAATATCATGCAAATAAGACATGAGATGCGCAGCGCAAGTTAAAGGGTTACCGAAATGTGGAATTATGCAACAATCAACAACATAAAATGTTGTATTCAATAATATTACTTACTAAAATTATAATATTCATTATTTAAAGCAAATATTTCTGACAATTTACAAAAAGTCCGACTTATTCAGTATAAAATCATAAAAATGATAATAATATGTGTCCGACTTATAGAAAAGCCCGACTTATCCAATCCAACTTATCCGACTTATCCGATTAATTTAGCATGGAACTAGATACAAATCCAACCAAACCAACTAAATGTGTCCGACTTATCGAGAAGTCCGACTTATCCGTAGTACGACTTACCGAGAGTTGACTGTATATATAGTCTAAATATAATATTTATATTTAGCCTTCTATATATATAAGCTGTGGTGTATATAGGATTCCTCTTACAACTTTACTAAATAGGTTTTAAATTACTATATAGGTTTATATAGCTATATATGATTATTAGAATAGTAACGTATTCAATAATTCAAGTAATTAACAATTATGTATTGTTAATTATTCAATTATAATTTATTAATTAATAATTATTTATCAATTATTATTATTAATTAATAATAATTAATTATATATTATTTTAATAATTATTAATTATTTTATTATAATTAATAATTATTTATAAATTAATTATTATTATTATTAATTAATAATAATTATTAATTAATAATAATTATTTATTAAATATTATAATTATTTATTAATTATTATAATTATTTATTAATTATTATAATTATTTATTAATTATTATAATTATTTATTAATTATTATGATTATTTGTTAATTAATATAATTATTTGTTAATTAATATAATTATTTATTAATTATTATAATTATTTATTGATTATTATAATTATGTATTAATTATTATAATTATTTATTAATTATTATAATTATTTATTAATTATTATAATTAATAATTAATTTAATTAATAATAATTATTTATTAATTAATTTATTATTATTAATAATAATTAATTAATTAATATCTAATTTTTTTCTTCGTTAACGTATTTTAAAATATTATTAAAAGATTTGAAGTTCTCGAGAACATACCTAAATATGAGAGATTTGAAGTTCTCAAGAACAACATTTTAAGATTTGAAGTTCTCGAGAACAACCAAGTATTTGAAATTTTACAACACTAGTATAGAGTATACATTTTTGTAACGAAAAATACAAATTATAATAAATATATAATAATATTATAATAAATTGGTTATTTAAGTATAAAAATGGGAATATTTAGAGAAATAAATTGTAGTTTAATAAATATTAGAAATCAATTTTCTTAGAAATAAGCTGAAGAATATAAATATATATATATATTGTAAATAAAATTATAAATCTATTTTTATTTCATAGTCGTTAATTTTAGTACATAATATGTACTACATATACTATTAATTTAATACGTATACATTTATATGTGTGTATCTATCTACTATATAAAAGAAAGTCTATTTAATTATATATATATATATATGTGTGTGTATCTGGTGAGGTAACTCGAGAACCGGGGTACGTCGCGAAAATATGTTATACCCGATCTTAATAAATTTGCAACAGTATGGTCTTGGTCCGGAAATTTTTTTGAATTTTTTACCGCGTACCCCAGAAAAACCTAAAAAATTGACTTTTTGCCATTAAAATGATTTTTTGTCATCTAAAATCTTCGACGTCGCTTTTTTGAAATATTTTTATTACATTTTTTCGAAGTATTTTTATGAAATTTTTTTGAAATTTTTTGAAATTATTTTGAAATTTTTGAAATTTTTTTGAAATTTTTTTAAACATTTTTTTGAAATTTTTTAAAATATTTTTCGATATTTAAAAAAAAAAAAATTTTTAAATATATTTATAAATTTAAAAATAAATATATTTGTAAACATTTTTTGAAATATATTTTGTATGTTTTGAATTTTTTGAAATATTATTTGAATTTTTTTTTTATATTCTTCAACTAATTGTTGAATTATTATTATTTTTAAATATATTAATTATATAAGTATTATTAGATATAAATATTATATTTTTTGTAATATTTTTAGAAAACTTTTATAAAATATATTTTATAATATTTTTCCACTAATATTTGAAATATTAAAAACGAATTTTTACATAACTCTTATATATTAATAGTATAATTAAAAATATATATTTGGTTATGTTTAAAATTTACAAATTTAAAAATGTTTATATTTATATATATATATATATATGTTAAGTATAGAGTAGATATATATATATATATATATATATTTATAATTTTTTAATTTAAAAAATAACAATGCATATAATTGGTCAGTTATTACCATATTACCAAAGATTTTACGAATCTTTGATTAACTAAGCAATATTTATATTCAAAAAAAGTTTATTTACTAAACAATTATCAATATAAAAACGTAAGCATTATATATCTACTATTTATATATATTATTAATATAGTTAATATTGTTATTTATTGTTACTAAATTCATATAACATGTATATATATATATATAAACTTCATATATATATATATATATATAAATATATATATAGTATAATAATGAATATTATAATTTAATAGTATAATTAAACATAGTAATTTTATATTTTGTATTTATTCTGTATTTTATTTATATAGTTAATATTATTATATTATATATTTATATATGTATATATATACATATATATATATATATATATATATATATATATATATATATATATATATATATATATATATATATATAATTTAATATATACATTAAGTATATAGTAGATATATATTTTTAATTTGTTTATTTTTAAAATAACAATTCATATAATTGGTCAGTTATATTACCAAAGATTTTACGAATCTTTCTGTAACTAAGCAATATTGATATTAAAAAAAAGTTTATTTACTAAACAATTATCAATATAAAAACGTAAGCCTTATATATCTACTATATATATATTATTAATATAGTTAATATTGTTATTTATTGTTACTAAATTCATATAACATGTATATATATATAAACGTCATATATATATATATATATATATATATATATATATATATATATATAGTATAATAATGAATATTATAATTTAATAGTATAATTAAACATATTAATTTTATATTTTGTATTTATTTTTTATTTTATTTATATAGTTAATATTATTATATTATATATTTATATATATATATATATATATATATATATATATGTATATGTATATATATATATATATATATATATATATATATATATATATATAGTATAATAATGAATATTATAATTTAATAGTATAATTAAACATAGTAATTTTATAATTTGTAGTTATTTTTATTTTATTTATATAGTTAATATTATTATTTATTGTTACTAAAGTGTATACAATATTTATATATACATAACCGTTATATATATATAGTATACTAATTAATATTATAATTTAATAGTATAATTAAACATATTATTTGGTTATGTTAACAATTTACAAATTTGATACATCTACTATATACTTAACGTATATATTCAAAATTATTTATAAATTTACTACTTAATAAGAATGGCAAAAAGAAAGTCAAATTTATCACGAAAGGTGAAAACTAGCCGTGTTAAAAACGAAAGTGTACAGGATAGAAATGTGAGATTGACTACTATGAAAGAAGTGGCAATTAGAAGGCGTAAAAATGAAACTGAATATAATAGACAAAATAGATTAGCAATTAAAATTACAGATTCGCTAAGAAGAATAAAAAATGAAACAGAAAAAGAGAGGATTACGAGATTAGAAACTAAAATTACAGACTCGCAAAGAAGAATACATAATGAAACAGAAGAAGAGAGGATTACGAGAATAGAAAACTTAAATTTTAACACAAGCATATATTATGAATGAAACAAAAGAAGAGAGGATTACACGATTAGAAAAATTAAAGTTTAATACTCAAATGTGTACTATAAATGAATCAGAAGAAGAGAGGATTACGAGATTAGAAAAATTAAAAGTTAACTTTCGAAGATATATTATGAATGAAACTAATGAAATGAGGTCCGAACGATTAGTGATACAGAACATAAATAATAAGCGTACTTTAGAAAGAGAATCTACTGGAAATAAAGAAAAGAGATTAAAAATAGCAAAAGATGCACAATTGCAAGTATCGTCAAATATAATTAATGTTAAAGATAGAATATATAATATATGGCGAAGTAATGTATCTGGCATTGATTGGAACAAAGCTGCATTCCACTATAATAATAATACTGATTATAATAATGATCCAAGGATATCAATAGGTACAATGAATGTGATAAGTAAGTTTTGTAATGCGAAGAGGTTCAAGAATGAATCTAAAGGTATATGTTGTAAACAAGGTAAAGTACAGATAGAAACTCTTAAAGAACCACCTTATCCTCTGAATGATTTATTATTTAATAGATCACCTGACTCTAAACTCTTCTTTAATAATATTAGGAACTATAATTCTGCATTCTAGATGACATCATTCGGTGCATCGAAAATAATAAGAGAAAACTTCATGCCGACATTCAAAATACAAGGACAAGTATATCATAGAATAGGATCAATTTATCCAGAAAAAATAAACGACGAACAATTTTTGCAAATATATTTTATGGGCAATAATGAGGAGGAAGTTAATAGAAGAAATGAACATTTTCCATTTTTACGACATAGCCTACTAAAAGAACTACAAGATTTATTACATAACAATAATGATAAGATTAAAGAAAATAAATATGCGTTAGAAAGAAATAATGAACCAAATTTTAAATTAGTAATCAAAGAAAATTATAGACCAACATATGAACATGCCAGAAGATTCAATAAACCCACAACAAATGAAGTAGAAATATTAATGATTGGCGATAGTACTAATAAGAGAGATATCATTATAAATAAAAGAGATTCAACAATACAACGTATAAATGAAACGCATCCATCTTATGATTGTCTTCAGTATCCACTGATATTTTGGAAAGGTCAATCCGGTTATGGAATAAATCTGAAACAATCAAATGGAAAAAAACTGTCTTGCATGAATTATTATGCCTATCTCATAATGGTTAGAGAGAACGACTATAATGTAATATTACACTTTAGAGAATTATATCATCAATACGCCACAGATATGTATGCTAAGGTTGAAGGAGAAAGATTAGCATTTATAAGATTTAATCAGGAACAATTAAGGACAGACAATTATGATAATGTAAAAGATGCAATGAATAATGATGGTGAAGCGCACAATTTAGGACAAATAGTTATTTTGCCGTCTTCATATACTGGAAGTCCGCGATATATGAGAGAAAGACAGCAGGATGCAATGGCATATGTAAGAAGATTCGGAAAACCCGATTTATTTATAACCTTTACCTGTAATCCGGAATGGAAAGAAATTAAAGAAAATATATTTAATAATCAAAAGGTAATTCATAGACATGATATAACGGCTAGAGTATTTAGACAATATGTTTTAAAATTAGTGGACTTGATGAAGAATGCTAATATATTTGGAAAGCAAATATTTTATATGTACACAATCGAATGGCAAAAAAGGGGTTTACCACATGCCCATTTATTGAGTTGGTTACAAGAAAGTATTAAACCAACTCAAGTAGATAGCATAATAAGTGCAGAGATTCCAAATATAGAAGATGAACAACTATACAATACTGTAAAGAATAATATGATTCACGGTCCTTGTGGATATTTAAATATAAAATCTCCTTGCATGAGTAATGGAAAATGTTCAAAGAATTTCCCTAAGAATTTTATAGAAGAAACACAAACTGATAGAGATGGTTATCCATTGTATTGAAGAAGGCAACCAAATAATGGCGGAAAAATTGTGACTAAAATGATACACGGAAAAGAAATACAAATAGATAATAGATGGGTTGTACCTTATTGCCCATTATTATCTAAAATATTTAATGCACATATCAATGTTGAAATGTGCAATTCCGTAAAATCAATCAAATATATTTGCAAATACATTCATAAAGGTTCAGATATGGCGATAGTTGAATTAGAAGAAACTGATAAATACGATGAGATAAAAAGATATCAGATGGCTAGATATATAAGTAGTAACGAGGCAATATGGAGAATACTAGATTTTCAAATACATCAAAGATACCCGGCTATTATTCAATTAGTGATTCATTTAGAGAATGGGCAAAGAATTTATTTTACCGAGAGAAATGTTAGGGAAAGGATTAAAGTACCTCCGAAGACGATGCTTACATCTTTCTTCGATTTATGCGGTATTGATAATTTTGCGAAGAATTTATTATATCAAGATATCCCGCAATATTATACTTGGCAAGTAGGAAATAAAATATGGAAAAGGAGATTACAAGGGGATCGAATTAGTGAAGGGATATTTAAATCATCAACCATTGGAAGAATATATACGGTACATCCGAAGAATCTGGAATGCTTCTATCTTCGGCTATTATTAACTACTGTGAAAGGACCAGTATCATTCCACGATATTAAAACAGTTAATGGGGTAATATGTAATACATATAAAAAGGCATGTGCAATGTTAGATCTATTAGAAGATGATGAACACTGGGATAATACACTAAAAGGAGCATCTATATCTAGATCTCCTATGAAAATAAGAGAATTATTCGCAATGATGATTTGTCACTGCGAAATAACAGATATACCATCATTATGGCTGAATAATAGAGAATGTATGAGCGAAGATATTTTGTTGGAATATAGAAGACATAATACCGAAGAAGTAATTGAGTATAATGAAGACATTTTTCTTGGATCTCTGGCACGTATACAAGGAATAGTTAAAAGAATGGGAGGAGATTCCTTACAGAAATACGGATTTGTAAATATTGAAATGATATCCTCTATACCAGATGAACATAACTATGATAGGATTCTCCAAATAGATGAGAATAAATTAAATTTTGAACAAAGAATAGTATACAATAATATATTGCAGAGTGTTATTAATGAAGAAGGGAAATTATTTTTTTTAGATGCGCCAGCTGGAACTGGTAAAACTTTCTTAATAAATTTATTATTAGCTAAGAATAAAATGTCGGGAAAAGAGCAGTTGGCTGTGGCATCATCGGGTATCGCAGCTACATTACTACTAAATGGAAGAACAGCACATTCTACATTTAAAATTCCTATAAAAATAAATGAAAATTCAATTTGTAGCATAAAGAGAAATTCAAAAGAGGCAGAACAATTCAGAAACTGTAAATTCATTGTATGGGATGAGTGCACAATGGCACATAAATATGCTCTTGAGGCTGTAGATAGAATGTTATGAGATATAGTAAATGATAGAAAACCAATGGGAGGAATAACATTATTACTAAGCGGAGACTTCAGATAAATTTTACCTGTAGTACGAAGAGGAACTAAAGCTGATCATATAAATGCCTGCCTAAAAACATCAATATTATGGAAATACATAGAAAAATTAACTTTAAAAAAAAACATGCGAGTATATTTATCAAAAAATAGAGATACAGAGTCGTTTGAAAAAAATCTATTAGATATTGGAAATGGGGTATTAAAGACAAATGAAAATATGGATATAATTCCATGTGGAATAATAGTAAAAAATCATAATGAATTGATATCAAAAATATATGAAAATTTATTAGAAAAATATTTAGATGAAGATTGGCTTTGCGAAAGATGTATACTTGCCCCCAAAAATAATAATGTATGTAATATTAATAAACGTTTATTGAATTTATTTCCTGGAGATCCAAAATTATATATGTCAATCGATAGAGTAGTGAAAGAAGATGAAGTTGTTGATTACCCAATAGAATTCCTGAACTCTATTAATCTTCCAGGATTACCAGATCATATGATAGAATTGAAGGTTGGCGTTCCAATTATTCTACTTAGAAATTTAGATCCACCAAGACTTTGTAATGGGTCCAGACTGTTAGTGACCAATCTTAAAAACCATATTATAGAAGCAAGAATATTGACAGGGGAATATAAAGGAGAACAAGTTATGATTCCTAAAATTCCACTAATACCTTCCGATTACCCTTTTAACTTCAAACGACTACAATTCCCTATAAGACTATGCTTTTCCATGACTATAAACAAATCTCAAGGACAGTCTTTTAAAGTAGTAGGATTAGATCTGGAAACTGAGTGTTTTTCCCACGGTCAATTATATGTCGGATGTTCAAGGGCCAGAGATGAAAATCAACTGTATATTCTTGCCAATAATGGAATGACTAGGAATGTGGTATACAAGGAAGTATTATAAAATATACTATATATATACAAAAATAGATATTACTTTATTGAAATTATTACATATATTATTATACAAGTGAATCAGAGTTCGGACCAGCTAGATATATCACAAATGAAATTTTAGGTTGCAATTCCAGTAAAACTCACTTTAAGGCTGCGGTTTTATTAATATTTATTTCCAATATCATTTTACGTTAATTATCGAGTGGGTCTATTAAAATTAAATTTCAAAATTAAAATTAAAACTGTCTCATTACATTTATAAAATATTTGATTGGCTGTAGTTTTTTCACAATTTTTCATAATAGTTGATAAATATTTAAACATATATATTATATAAATTATAATTATTTTTTAATATTACGAGAATACAATGTGGCAAATTAATGTACTTTTAACATAAAATATAGTATATTTATCATAAATTATAGATACAGAATGGTTTAAAAATAAAATTGATATTGGAAATTATGTATTAAAAACAATATAAAATATGGATATAATTCAATGTTGAATCATAATAAAAAATAATTAATAGTGAGTAAAAATCCACTTTATATACGATACCTTGACGTGGTTAAGTGGCTTATATTGATCCAAATTCGTATACAACTTTTTAATAGAGAACTCTAGATTTACTCGCATTTTTTTCTCAAAAATTAAATATTTATATTAGATAAATAAATATGTTAAAAAAATCAAAAATCGAGAAATTTCGAGTCGATTACAACTATAGTTAGTAAATAATGAAAAATCAAAAACCGAGTAATGCCGTGTAAGGTACTCGGCTTGGCAATGCAAAATCAGGAATAACTATAATTAATAAATAATAGATAGGAAAATAATCAAAACCGAGCAACGCCGGGTCGGGTACGGCTAGTATATATATATATATATATATATATATATATATATATATATATATATATATATATATTCTAATGCAATATATCCGACTATTAAATTATGATAGCAAAATATAACATCAGTGACATATGAGTAATGTGATTTAAATGAATCACACTATTAGTCACGTGGTTATTATGAGTCACGTGTTGTACTGGGTCACGTTTTGTCATCATTATTATTCTTAATTTATCATTTCTAGGTATTTCACAAGTAACACAAAAGCGCAGTTTTATTAATATCTTATGACATCATAGTTACTGAATAATTAACTATAAATACACACACATACATATATATATATATATATATATATATATATATATATATATATATACATATATATATATATATATATATATATATATATATATATTAATGTATATACAGTCAAAGCTCGATAACTCAACATTGACGGGACGGAGTTTTCATGTTGAGTTAGCTGAGTATGTTGAGTTATCCGATGTATATATTAATGACTTATTTAATGTTTTGTTCACATAAATGCATTCAAAATAGTACTCGTATGATAATATAATAATTGTAATTGTATTTTTACGTTTAAATATTTATATCCATATATTATTATATAAAACTATGTTGAATAATATATATTGAATTATATTTGTTGAGCAATGTAGTTTTATTACATGTAAAAGATACGAATCCAACAACATGTATTTGTGATATTTTGATTTTTCATAAATGTTGAGTTATCGGATGTATATTTACATGTAATGTATAGGCTAGGATTATAAAAACGATGTTGAGTTATATGTATGTTGAGTTATATTTGTTGAGTAATAGGGTTTTTGTTAACATGTAAAAGATACGAATCCAACCAAATATTTGTTGGATGTTGAGTTATCGGCAATGTTGAGTTATCGGCATGTTGAGTTACCGAGCTTCTACTGTATATATATATATATATATATATATATATATCGTCGTAATCGGTTACATAACATGATATAATTACAATCGATTACATCACTAACATCATATCGATTAATCGGGTGAAACCCCACTGAAGGGGTTTCACATCAACTCGAACGCAAATATTAACTCGAAATATTAGCTCGAAATTTTAGTTCTAATATTTCGAGCTAATATATGTGTACTATATGCGGTTATAACTATGATTCCCCAATGTATATATTTTTATTATCACACATTTCTAACGGAAAGGACATTACACTTAAAAATGATGCGAGCTAAAAAAAAAAGTAGCGTGAGTCAAACTTCTTTATATTCAGTGATTTGGTACGCCCCTAATGAGTCATTATGATAATGAATCATCAGCGGTGCAGTTTCTATATATATATATATATACATATATATATATATATATATATATATATATATATATATATATATATATATATGATGAATGATGATGAAATATAGTTTATTAGGCACCGTTACAAAGTGATAACACTCCTCGTAAGTGCACGTAAAATAAATAATATAAATAAAACAACCACAACAACAAAGTGAAATAAACTAACTAACAATGTGGAAGTAATAATAATGAAATATAAAAGTTAATAATAATATAATGAAATTAGATACTGGATAAATATGACTTGAGATGAGAATTAAAGGAGGTGGGAGATTGAATATATCTTATAGATGAAGGGAGTGCATTCCAGATAGATGGGACAATGTAGGAGAAAGAGCGTTTCTGGAATTTAAGGGAGGATGGCTGTGGGATAATTAGATTGATACTGGAAGTTGAACGTGTATTGTGGGTGGTGGAGCGAATTAAAAGTAGGTCAAATATATATGAAGGAATGGAAAAATATATAGATTTATGGGTAATAGAAAGGAGTCTAATTAGAGATCGTTTTCTATAGGGAAACCAGTTTGGTATAATTTGAAATGAGTCAGTATAGGAATGGTCAGATAGTTTAATATTGAAAATGGATCGTATAGATGATCTGATGATTCTATTTAATGGGGCAATTGAAGAAGCAGGAAGGATATATAATAAAGAAGAACAATAATCAATACGAGAAATTACAAGTGAATTAATAAGGACAGCACATAGGGGACGAGTAATATGTTTACGGATACATTTGATTCTAAATAAATGATAATTAGCTGCTTTAGAAATTTTAGAAATATGGCTAGAAAAAGATAGATCAGAGTCGAAAATAACACCAAGATTGAGGACTGAATTGGAAGGTGAAATAAGAATTTTGTCAAGATAAAAAGAAGGGAATGATGGGGAGTTCGTAGGTATATTGAGGAGGGCAGTTTTTGAAGTATTTAGTAAAAGGTTATTGGAGAGAAGCCAGTATTTAATAGAGGAGGCACACGCAATTAGTTGAGAATTATCTGGAGTAGAAACAGAGAGGAATGAGTAGAGTTGGATATCATCAGCATATATATGATAGAAAACGTTAGGGAATTTGGATATAATAGACCGTATAGGTGCTATATATATGGAGAATAGAAGTGGGCCTAGGACAGAACCTTGTGGGACACCATAGAGTAAGGGACGGGGATCAGAAAAGAAATCACAGAATTTAACAGAGGATGATCTATTCAGGATGTAAGATTTAAGCCATTTGAGGGCACTACCATTAATTCCAATCATCTCAAGTCTTGAGATAAGAATATCATGGCGAAGAGAGTCAAATGCACAAGATAGATCAAGTAGAACCATTTGACAACATAGTGAGGGAGAAACTTTGGTATATATATTATTTAAGATTTGAAGGAGGGCAGTCTCAGTTGAATTACCTTTACGAAATGCACTTTGCAGGACATCATGGGAAGAGTTTAGTGACATAAACCTATTTATTTGATGGACAACTATTTTTTCAAGTATTTTACTAAAAATAGGAAGTTGGGAGATAGGACGGTAGTTACATAAGAGATTAGGGTCGGAATAGGTTTTTTTAAGAATGGGAGTAATGATAGCATGTTTAAAAGAGGGGGGTAAAACTCCATTGGAGAGAGAAGACGAGAATATAGTATGCAAATAAGGGGATAGGGTACTAGCGAGACTTTTAACAGTATAAATATTGATAGGATCAGATGGAGAGGAGGAATTGGATTTTAGTATTAGGTCGTAAATGTTAGATATTGAGGGAGTAGTAAATATAGATAAATACTTATCAATTGGTTTACTGATTAATATACAAGGGATGCTATATTTTTGGTGAAGGGAAGTAATAGTTGAACAAGTAGATAGGATTTTATTCGAGAAAAAGTTAGAAAATTCATTACAGAGTTTATTTTTAGGAATATTTGGTATGTAAGGTATGTGTAAAGGGGGATCAGGTGCAATAAGTTTTCTAGCTAAGGCAAATGTGGCACGAGGATTGGAGGAAAGGCTATTGATTTTATTAATATAGTAAGAAGAATTTGCTTTACTGATTTGTGATTTGTAGAATTTGCGATGATTAGTAAACGATAAAAGGTTTTCAGGAGAAGACATACGACGATATGTTCTTTCAGTTTTACGTAGAGATCGCTTGAGTTTAACAAGATGAGGTGTACACCATGGGCAATTAGTATGCAGGGAAATAGTAGTAGATATGATGGGGGCATATTTGTCAAGAAGAAGGGAGAGAGTGGAGTTTATAGATTCAGGGGATATGGGTAGGGATACAAGAATTGATACAAGTTCAGAGGAAAATAAAGGAATATTAATAGATTTTATTTTTCTATAATGAATGAGTTTCTTGGATAGAGAAGGAAGCAGAGGGAGGATAACTGTAAAAGTTATGATGAAATGGTCTGTTAGAAGATCAGATTTGGTACAATTAATTAAACAATTACATGAATCATGAGACCTGCAAAAAATAAGGTCGAGAGAATGCCCAGCTGTATGGGTAGGAAAATTTACAACTTGATTCATGTCTAGGGAGTCGGTAAGACACTTGAAGCTTGAATGAGGATATTGGGTTGAGTGAAAATGATAGTTAAAATCACCGAGTATAGTGGTCTGGTGTTTAGTGGAGATTGGAATATTCAAAATGAGATCATTAAATTCATTAAAGAACGTAGTATAGTCAGGTTTTGGAGGTCTATAAATAATATAAATAGAAAATGTAATGTTCGCCTTGGAGAATGAAAAGGAAACCGAGAGACAATCACTATACGAAAAAGTAGGATGGGTGAAAGTAGGGGTAGGTAAATCATGATGTATGAGAACTCCTACACCACCTCCACGACCATAATGCGGGAAGAGATAAAGAGTGTGTAACCTATATCAAGAAAAAAGGAGAAAATATCAGTGTCATCAGGTGAGATCCATGTTTCTGTGAGGGCAATTAGCCTGAGGGACGATGATTTAAGGTAGGCCAATAATAAAAGAGAATTTGCTCTAAGAGATCGAATATTGATGAGAGCCATTCTTACACTTAGTCATGTGGAAGTAGTTGAATTATCAGATAAATCATGTGGAGAGTGGGAAGGAGGAGATAAAGAAGAAATATGTTGTGAATCAGGAACAGAATTAGAGGAAGATGAATTATGTAGTGGAACAGAGGTAGAAGAATTGATATTTGCGGACATAATAATAGGTTGATCAGAAGTAGGGGAATTAGTATTTGAGGAAGGATCGCTAGGTGATGGAACAAAGGTAGGGGAGTTGGTATTTGAGGAAGGATTACTAGGTGAGGAATCGGAAATAGGGGGGTTGGAATTTTCGGGAGGATTAGTTGGTTGGGGGTCGGAATTATTATTAAGGGAATAATTACTAGATAATGGAATGGAAGATATATATTTAATGTAGGAAGATTCCCAGTCAGTAAGGAGAATTGAAGGTAATTGGGGGTAGAGACCAGTCTATATAATTAGATATAGTGCGAATTTCAAATAAATTTGTATGAGTATTAAATATAGGTTTTGTATTTATAGGGGTTATTTTCAATTTATAAGCATGGTAAAGGACTTTGCCTAACAAACGGGTTTTATAGGGAAGGGAGTTTCGTAAATATAGATGGGAGAATCTGGGATTTGATTTAAAGGAACTAAATCGTCTGAAAAATTTGTCACGGAATGTTTTATTTGAGAACTGGATTATTGCAATGTGATTTTTAAATGTGACTATAGAAATGGATATTTTAGGGAGTAACATATGAGTTAAAATTGATGAAATGTAATCAATATTCATATCAGACTGTTTTAAATGTTCAATAACAAGTGAACAGTTACCTATAATATTATTAAGTAGAAGTTTACGGGGTATGGGATGATTATAGGATGGGGTAGAAGAATGAGGTATAAGGGGGACGTTAGGAGATTGAATAGGGGTAGGAGAAGAGGAGATTCTAATAGCAGATGCGTAGGATTTATTAAAAGGTAAACAAGGGAAAGATGATGGGAGATTAGCGGTTGAGAAGGATGGGGGGAAAGTCTTAAGTTCCATAAGTTTAGGTATATGACATTGGGCAGGTATAGGGGTTCGGATGGGGGGACTAGTGGGACGTATAGGAGTAGGGGTAACTAGAGGAGAGGAGAATGTAGTAGATGTATTTGATGAGGTGTTTAGGAGGCAAGAGGGACATGTAAATGTGAAATTAGGGGAAGAAAAAATGGCAAGGGCATATGATGGAGGTGGACCATTGATATGTGTCCATGATTTTGATATAATTGATGCTGGGAAGAGGCATACATGATGGTAGAATGATTTACACGATATACATGGTAGGTCAGAGCTAGAAGCAGGTTCTTTGCAATAATGACATACAACTGCCATAATAGAGACACGTGCTAGCTAATATATTAGCTCGAGTAACGTTATATCTATAGGTATTATATAATAATATAGTAAGCAGTTAAGTCGACTCCACGTATATGATAGATTCTCCGGTACAGTGGGAACTCTTCGTGCGGGTAGATTCTACGGATATGCGACCGATTCTTCAGTACAGGAACAGTACCTCAAAGATTAAGGGCAATGAGGGCAGCGAATAGAACACGTGAGTAGTTACATAACCTCAGTGAAAAAGGGTAGTCCAGCTACCCGTGCATGAAGTCCTAGGGGATATCTCCAGGAACGTAGAACGTAGTGTACGATCTTGTATAGTGCACACTATACACAGTGTACACTATACGAAACACAATATGTGTAGTGTATAGGATTTAAATATAATGTGCAGAATATTATTGATAAATTCTATAGAAATCAAATAATTGCGTATGAATAGAAATTGTTATGCTACATTTGTATGAATTAAAACACGTCTGGTCAGTTCGAATGCAAAAGTAAAAGTGATAAAGTATATATATATATATATATATATATATATATATAATATTATAAACTACTATTCATTAATATTAATGTATATAGTATATAAATATTAATATATAGTCAAATGCGGTATATATACATATTCATATATACACATTGAAAGTGATTAGGATGGATTAGATTAAATTAGATTATTGGCAATACAATATTATAATATTTAAATTAATTCTAATTAAATTAATTTTAGTAACTACATTTATTCTATATAATTGGTAAATACTAAAAATTAAAAATGAGCTCTAATTATAAGATCTAATTGTTCGATTCGGTGTGTAAAGGGGGTATAGCACTACCAGTATTTCCGGGAATATGTGCTAGAAAGTGATTTTCTAGCAAGTTAACCATACTTGTAGTGGGATAACCCCTTACTTTCCGGCAACTTGCCGGAAATATAGTAACTTTAAAGCGGATATCCTACTATAACGTGCTAGAAAATCACTTTGCAGCAAACATTTCAGGACATTATTTCCGGAAATACTGGTAGTGGGATACCTCCTTCGTGGAGCTCGAAATATTAGAGCTAAAATTTAGCTCTAATATTTCAAGTTAATAGCTGCGTTCGAGTTGGTGTGAACGCCCTTATCGCGTTATTTAGGTACGCTTGCTCTTAGCTAAACGTTCTATTTATAGATATCGATGTGGCCAATCTATAAATAGCTCTTGTAGTGGTTACACGAGAAACACACAATCATAATTAGCCATAAACTACATCATCACTATAATACAAATATTATGTCCTTACGTAGTTATGTCCGTAGTTTACTATTAATAGATCTCACTCATGTTTTAATGTCAATTTCATTCATTATATACGTTCGATAACATAGATTAACTATAAGTATATACACACACATACACACATACACACATACACACATACACACATCAGTATTTATACATACGTGTGTATAATTAGGTAATTATACCATTATACCATTATAACTTATATAGATAGTGTACTAATCTCCCCTAGTTCACCTTATTTATCGCCACAAATTATGTCACGTGTCATCATATGTCGCCACATATCATGACTCATATGTCTAAATATTATGTCACATCTCGCCACAATGTGTCACATGTCAACACCAATTATTCCACATATATCGCCACATATAATGACATATATTGTTGTACATTTAAATTGATATCCAGTATCATAACATTGGTATCGCTAAAAGAACACTTCATTAAATAAGTACACTTCTAATCGAAGAACACATTTGGAAACACGATATTAAGAGTGACTTTCGGCTACAATGTTCAGATGTGTTTAATGTAGTGAAGATGCATGCAGATATAGATGCATGCAGCTACAGATGCATGCATCCGATGCCTATTGAGAAAAGTGCATGCGTTGGGGTAGCACCTTCCTTATATAGAATGATTATATAGTTATCACACACCTTCCTAGTTATTGGATATAAACAAACATTTAAGTATAATTTAATACCATTAGTAGATCACTTAAATGCCATAAGATATCCGATACATATATCAAAATATTGAAATCAGGTGAAAACCTGTAATACATGATTTGCTTGGTAGTATAATGTATTTATTAATACCCTAATAAGTACTAATAATTAAGTACCCTAAAAATGATTAAACTGTACCCTAAATAAGTTTAGCTGATTGCATCCTAATGATATGATACCGTGTACGAAGTACACTGTACGTTAATGCAATTGTATGATATGTACTATAATTGAATTGCATGATATGTAAATATAATCACGTACCATAATATTTAACATATCTGTACCCTAATAAGTATATAGAGTGTACCCTAGTGCATTTAACAGTCATGTACCGTAATATTTAACATATATGTACCATACAAAATATATATTTTACCCTAGTAAGTTTAAAAGTCTGGTACCCTATGTATGGTACATGGTAAATTGTTTTAACGATCTGTACCCAATACATTTAATTCGATGTACCCTAATTTGTAACAGTGTATTTTATTAATTTCAATGGTATTTATTGTATTCACTAATTGTAATATTTGTATTCTATATTGTACATTATTTAGAGATCATTGTTTGTATGTGTTTAAATAAACTTTCAATTCATCATTACGTAATATAAGCTAAGGAAGAGG
Source organism: Osedax fenrisi (assembly GCA_964019155.1). Lineage (NCBI taxonomy): Eukaryota > Metazoa > Annelida > Polychaeta > Sabellida > Siboglinidae > Osedax > Osedax fenrisi. Next base: position 5,408,455 of record OZ025246.1, on the reverse strand, counting down.
TTACGCAACACGATTACGTAACACTCGCTACCGTCGATCAAGTGGTGTAGTCATCAAATATAGTAGAATACAAAGATACACGAAGAATATATTCGTGTTCTCTATAGAGAGAATACAGACGTTTACAGATGGCGGCTAACCGAATGAAGTTAATACGGGATAGTTTATATCTGACCGAATGGGTTATAAATGGTACGTATTAGCCCATTATATGTGGCTGGTATTGTTATCATATACTTCGACCTTCGAGTCGTTGATATACTTTATCGTAAGTAATTGATTGACACTTTATTTAAGCAAATACATAGTCGAAATATATAATCGAAAGTATAAAGTATACATATTGTCTAACGTACTATTAAATAACGTACATTATATAAATAATTAGCTAGTGTTTACTAAAGAGAGGCGTCAACACATGATATTCTGATATAAGCGCATCTGATCATATCAATATAATATAAACGTCGCATTTCATCTATAAAATGCTAACAATAATTTCATACGCATCGATTTTAACATAATCAACATTATGTTTTTCATTTAAATCAACGCCTCCGTTTGTTTCTAGTAAATAAACCGGCACTCGTTAATAATAAGCATGACCCGGTGTATTACAAACTGTATGGGGTGACTCATGCGATGACTTTATTGTTCTCGGTGCAACCTGACACCTCGCGTTGTTGGCGGGGGTGGTGCTAACTGGCGATAATTATCATATACGATACACGTATATATACCGTATATATACCGTATATATACGTATACTACTACTACTAATACCACTACTAATACCACTACTAATACTACTACTACTACTACTAATACCACTACTAATACCACTACTAATACTACTACTACTACTAATACTACTACTACTACTACTACTACTACTACTACTACTACTACTACTACTACTACTACTACTACTACTACTACTACTACTACTACTACTACTACTAATACTACTACTACTACTACTACTATGTTACTCCCTGTTTATCATTATTCTGCTAAACATCAATTTAAATTCAAATTAATTTAGCCTGCCTAATCCGATATTCAGATAAGTCATCCACGAATATAATATAATCATCACACCTATAAACATATAACACACATTATTTACTCATTAATTATTTTTTTCATTCACTACTTTTTGGTTTATTTCAACTTTATATCATTCATATTTAAAAATTTCTCAAAATCACTGGAGCATAACATTTCCATTATATTGTTGTTTACATTTTTATTTGTTCTATTATTTCAATTCATAATCTCTATTCATACCATCATTGCACTATTATTATATTCTTACATTATTCATATACATTATATATATACATTCATATACATTATATACATTCACATACATTCATATACATTCATACACATTAATATACATTCATATACACTCATATACATTTTGTTTATCTTACACTGTATATAGTATTACTTTATGTGTGTATCATTCAGTACATGTATATTAGCATACACTGATTTATAAACATACATCAATTAATATATAATACCTAACCATGGATAACAAATTATGTGTTCACTGTAATAAAGTTAATGAACATGATAAATATGTCACATGTATATGCGATATCATTGTGCATTATGAGTGTCTTCACCCTTATGGTAGTACACCTAATGCATGGGTATCTAGCAACCCTGTAATCAAGCATGTTACATCAATACTTGAGTCACCATCTTTCTTATTTAGATGTAATACATGCATTGGTAACTCTATTCAACCAAGTTGCCCTCTACCTTTAAATACATTTAAAGGTGAAATAAACAATATCGAATCCTCCACAAAGGATATCCTTATCCGTCTTGATAAACAAGATAAGATATTAAATAATATATGTAAACTAGTAAATAATACCAGTACGATATATAAACACATAATACCACCTACATTCACCCCTACAATACCCTATAACCCCCCAAAACAACACTTTCCACCACCTACTCATCCTTTAAATATAAGCTGTACGACAAAGCCCATACATGCCCATAAACAAAGTTAATACTACTATACCTGTAATTAATACTACTCCATCTAATTCTCTTGTTATTGAACATCTGAATGAAGATGAAAGAAATATTAACTTCGTATATAAAATACTTTCATATTTAAATATGTCTAAAAACTCTCTGACCTCATACAAATTTATAAACTCAATATGTGTAATATACTTCAACTCACCTAACTCTCTATACACATTTCATTCCAATGTGAACCATATTAAAAAAGACCCCCGATTCTCCCATCTTTATATACGAGAACAACGCTCAGGCAATGAAATATTCAGAGGTAGAGTTATATATCATGCCATAAAAGAAAGTTTAACACCAACTGGCACTAGGTGCACCTATAATAATTATAATAATACATTTGAGCTACGTCAAACTAAGAACTCAAAAATAGATTGGTCCTGTAATCCCATAAATATTACAGAATATGATTTCAAAACATGGAAGACTTCTTATGAAGTATATATACAGACCAAACATAATACAAATAAAATTGACTTAGTCAATGACCAACACACACAATGACATATAACCACCCATGACAACCACATCAGATCAATATCCTCGACCTTCACCATTCCTACCAGTATCATTCACCAATCTCATTCATCCTCACTACACATCATAAACCAACCCTGTCCCTTACCTACCATCTCCAATATAAATATGTCCTCTGCACCATATAAAATTCCACACTTATCCAATATTAAGGCCGCAACACTTAATGTTTGCTCTATCAGAAATAAAGCTGATCTTATAATCGAATTATTTACTGATCTTAACTTAGATATTATGTGTATTACAGAAACATGGCTTAATCTTAATGATACCCCCATAATTGCCACATTAAACACAAATACATTAAGCTTCGTTCACCTTCCAAGACCTAGTTCCCACTTTGGTGGAGGATTAGGTGTATTATATAACAAGTGTATTAAGCTAATAAGCTATAAAGACCTTTCTCTTGAACATTCCGAGGCTTTTTCATGCACATTTCATCCCAATAACTCACTTCCACTTACAATAATAACCATCTACCGACCACCGCATCAATCTATTCCTCATTTTATTGAAGAACTCGATACTCTACTTTACGCATTAACTCCTAAAACAATTCTAACCGGTGATTTTAATATTCCTATCACCTCTACTTCACATAATTCTCGACATCTCTACGATTTACTTGAATCACACAATTTGTCCCAAAAAGTCACTACCCCTACACATACAGCAAACAATATTCTTGATCTTGTTATATCAAATAAATCATCTGATATAATTTCCAACACTGTAACTCATAACCTTATAACTGACCACTACATTGTCCTTTTTAATATCCATGTCCCTAAGCCAACCCGCCTATCAAAAACTATTAAAACTAGAAATATTGCTAAAATTGATATTTCAAAATTTATGGAAGACTTTATTAATAATATTTACATTTGTGGTAACAACAAAACTTTATCCCATTTTGACTATATTCTTTCCTCTACTCTTGATGTTCATGCACCTATTAAACAAAAGTCGATTATAGTACGTGATAACTCAAAATGGTTTAATAATAATCTTGTCACCGAAAAACGAAAACTACGAAAAGCCGAAAAATGCTGGCGTAGATCTAAATCTACTACCGACTTTGACATATTTTTACTATGCAGACAGCAATATCGTAGTTTACTCAAAACAACGAAAGAAAATTATTATACTGATCTACTTACTAACGCAGGAAAAGACTATAAGAAAATATTTAAAATATCCAATACACTACTAGGGCGCCTTAATCGACGTATTCTTCCAGATACTTCTATATTAGATAATATTAATAACTTTGATATATTCTTTACCGCTAAAGTAAATGACATTATTACATCTCTTCCCTCCCCTTTATCATATGTACCAACCATCCCTCCATATTCTCTTTCATTACTGAACCTTCCATCTACTTCGCTGGTTGAGAAGCTTCTCCTGTCTGTGAAATCAACATGTTCCCTTGACCCCATTCCTGTCACCCTCTTACATAACATAAGCTGATACCTTATATTGTTATGTACTATAAGGAAATAATCGAAGAATCAATTATATCTGGCTCAGTACCTTCGTGTATGAAGTTAGCTAATGTTACTCCTACTATTAAAAAACCTGACTTGGATAAATCACTGCTCGCGAGCTACCGGCCGATATCACATCTCTCGTATATTTCTAAAGTACTTGAAAGAGTTGTAGCTATTCAACTTAATGACTATATACTCAGTAACAAAATCCTCAATAAATTTCAGAGTGCTTATACTAAAAAGAAAAATACCGAAACAGCTCTTGTCTATATTATTAATTCCCTTCAGCGTGCATCCTTTAATAAACATAGCTCTGTGATCATACTATTAGATCTTTCAGCAGCATTCGATACCTTAGATCATAGCACTTTAATGTTAAGACTTCAGTCTATAGGTATAAATGGAACCGCTCTTGAATGGTTCAAATCATATCTTCAAAATAGATATTTTTCTATTCAGATTGATTCTCTGACATCCACACCTCGGTCAATCCATCATGGTGTACCGCAGGGATCTGTTCTCGGACCAATACTCTTCAATATATACATGATCCCAATATTTGATATTTTTAATAAATATCCAAATATTGGCTACCATTCCTATGCAGATGACCTACAAGTATATATGATTTTAAAAGACCCTACTAAAGATATACCTATACTCAACAACTGCCTTGAGGATATACGAACATGGCTAAACTCAAACTCTCTCTCACTGAATAGCTCAAAAACCATTTCACTCCATATTTCTTTATCAAATAAGTCCACTATTCCAAATATATATATTGGTAATG
>OZ025246.1:5333565-5398565 GCA_964019155.1 Osedax fenrisi | reverse complement strand
GGAAAAAGAAGAAGAGTTTGCCGACAGTTAACATTTATAGAGGCTCTAAAATTGCATACTGTCCTTGAGGACATCAATGAAACACGATCTCTGATGAATCATCACTGATGACGGATCGTGGCGAATGGAAGAAACTGTCAAAATTGGGTCGATCGAGAGCAAATAAAATATGTACATGTATAACAATTGACTACACGTTGTAATAGTACTTTAATTAGTAGTTCAATTACACTAGTATCCGAGGTACAATACTATAATAATGTACGGTAACTGTAAAACGTTTTAATTTCTTTAATTTTTTAACTTCGTATTATACTTTGTTTATTTCTATAACGTATGTTATCGTTAGCAAATATTTATACTTTATACTTTCGATTATATTTTCGGCTATGTATTTGCTTAAACAAATTATCAATCAATAATTCACCGAGGGGTACACCCCCCCCCCCCCCATGCAGAAACCCATTGGTATACAGTTTATACAATAAAGCCTCTACTTATTCGTCGGCTATACGTTACAGAGGAGTGACGTCACGCATAGTTTAACTAAGTACACGTGCATCTGCAGTTTTAGGTATATTCACACTTTTATATCGTTAGGTATATGTTTGAGGATACATTTCTTATACATTTCTGATATATATATATATATATATATATATATATATATATATATACATATATGAACACATATGAATGAATTCTTAAGTAAGTACAATAGACTAAACACAGGGGCAGGCTCCTTCGTTGTTAACATATACCTATGTAAACACCGCTGTGGTCAACACCGTTGTGGTCAAGCCGTGTGGTCACCGCAGTCCGGTCACCTATTGCGTAACCACTCTGAGAACAATGCGTGCTATTGTTAGCGACACCTAGCGACACATAACCGCGCTGTAGAAAACAGATAGATCTGTAATTGACCCGGAAAGCCGTGATATAGGTCACCGAGCTCTATTGTCGTCTGTTGTTCTTTACGTCGACGTGCGTGTGTGTCCCTATAACACTGGCTCTCTCGCTCGAGCTATCTATCTATGTGTGTGCGTGTGTATGTGTGCTTAATGGTAAACGTATCACTAATGCAGATGCTTTTACACCTAATATATTAGGTATATATATATATATATATATATATATATATATATATATACGTAAAAGTAAGTATCTGATTATCTAGCAGATACTTAGTCACGGATATTCGGGATACTTATTGTATTCGGGTTGTATTGTATGTTGGTGTGAAGAGGAACCCTGCCGTGTTTATATATAACTTGTTTTATAATAGCCGTCAGTTTGGCGAGTATTTAAAATATATCTACTATTGAATTCGTTTACATATTATTTAAAGCACGTGAATTGATTTCATTAGTATTGAATATATGTATCTCCTATTGCATTAATGTCATTAGTATTGAATAGAATATGTGACAATAGTGTAATATCTAATTCAGCTGTATATTTATAATTTTATAATATAAATGAATATATAACAATAGACGATATATATATAATATTATAATATATCACAAAAACAATAGAATATTATAATATCGAAGCCAATATAAGCCCTATAATAAATATTGTAAAATAAATAAAGCAAAATAAAAACTCGTTAAGTAGCCTAGTATTTATAATATACATATATGAATGAATACTACGAATACATTATTATTCATATTTATGTTATATATCGAGTCGTCGTTTAGTAAACAACACCGCCTGATTACGTAACAATGTTCACAATAGTATTACACACACATACACACACACACACACACACACACACACACACACACACACACACACACACACGTGTGTATTATTATTAGGCAACCTCCTGTATAGAACAGCTACACGGCGGCACAATCATGATTAATTTCACTTACTACGCGCATTTCGTGTCTATACATACCTATGTGATTATAAAAAACTAATATTGATTTCGATACGGAAGTTGCGACCGCTGATTAACGCAAGCTAAGCATACATATATATATATATATATATATATATATATATATATATATATGTATATATACATATATATTCGATAAGCATAGATAAAGAGTAACCGAGGGTAATTGTGAAATTCATAAAAACAATAAAGACACGCTGATTGGTCAATACTACTCGGTAATACTCGGTAACGATATCACGTGAATAACAGTTTCGCTAATCAAGCCGTTATTTACACAAACCTAAGCACATTAATAATCGATTATGTAGAAATAATCACATTACTTAATGCTTACTGAATAGTTACTTAATTATTTATAAAAAATGTCTATAATAATTAATGTTATCTTAGATATACGCATAATAATGTGTATATATATATATATATATATTTGGAATATACTGCATTTACATTAGAAGACATATACGTGTTGTTTAAAGTATTATATTGCAAACGTTGTGATATTCGTTATTATGACGTAATACCAATAATCTGTAATCGTTACTACTGTACCGTTACTTATTTGTATATATATATATATATATATATGTATATATATATATATATACGTATTATATAGTACATTACATATAGTACAAATAGTACATATACTATAGTAGGTATGCAAGGTACACTATTAAGCAGGTATACTAGATATACTACTATAGTACAGGTATATTCTCCTACATTCTACTATAGTACATACGAACTAGGTATGCCTAACTCTAGTGATAGTAATCCGACATGTATTTGATACATGATAATTGAAGTCGATATTGTTTACTCGCGATACCCTTTTACATTTATTAATACATGTTAATGTATTCGGCGACCGTTTAGTTATTACATTAAGAGTATAAATAATATATACACACACACACATATCCATAGGCATAGAAGATAGATGATTTATTTATGCACAAATATAACAAAGATAGTTCTCATTTGTGTTTTAGAAAATTATAATACATAAATAAATAAACGATAAAATAATATATAAGTAAACATTATAGGATTGTTAGATTAATAAACGTGAACAAAAATAAAAATATACTAATATTAAAAATTACCAATAATAAAATATTTTACTTTACTTTTGAAACGGTCTATGTATGTAACATGTATTATATCTCGAGGTAGACCCTCTCGATATACACACATATATATATATATATATATATATATATATATTAGTGTTGAAATCGAACCCTACTATTAGAGTATCGGTATAGTATCAGTTCGAAATAGTCGAGTGGCAGTTCGAATCCGAGTTCGAAATTTTATAATTGTTGAGTATCAGTATCAGTTCGAAATGCTTTAGTATCATTTCTAAGTCTGAATATCGAATAGAGACATGGTAGTGTTTAAAAAAGTGATATAAATATGATAATAAATGTGAATATAAGTGTAAATATTGTATATAAATATGAAGGATATATGAATTATTTGTTAGGATATATTTTCTTGATGATTAGTTACTAATGTTTATTCATTTAATTTACAAATATGAATTTATAAATACGCAATATAAAACAGATGTGAAGATCCAAAGTATATAATATTAATCAAATAGTAGTTGACGATTTGAGTAAAGTATCAGTACGAAATATTCGAGTATCAGTACGAGTCCGAAGTTTTATAATTATTGAGTATCAGTGTAGGTTCGAAGTTTGAAGTCCGAAGATCGATGGCAACACTAATATATATATATATATATATATATATATATATATATATATATATATATATTATCCAATTTGGGAAATTTCAGGGTAATTATAGAATCTATACTACTTAACATAGAGATAATCACCCCATTATTAATATGATAGTTTCGTTATAAAGCGAGTAATCATAAATAGTAATGTACACATATATTGTACGTGCCAGCATTAGTATATGTATTATTTGTATTATATGTATTATTTGTATTATAACTTCTATATGAAACAATATTATCAATTACTTACGGCTTTAAATGTAGTAATATAATTGGACATACAAATCAAGTAATTCTATAAATTATAATTAATTATGCACGAAATAATTCACGGACCGACTTGCGCAAAAAATACTATCGCGCAATGCTAACATACTAGTATATATATATATATATATATATATATTAATTTGTTGTATTATTATTATTTTGTTGGAGTCATTTCATCCCACCCAGGAACTTAGATGAAGTTATCACTTATAACCACATATGGCTCTAATGTCCCTTCGAAGCCGCTCTCATGTTAAGGCATACATGGTTTTAACGAGAGACGATAATCTATTTATACACAATTGTATAATATCACTTCTAAATAATATTTAAATACATATTTTAATGGTGCGGACGAGGCTTGAACTCGCTTCCTTTAAGACTGTATAGTGTACTGCTTGTGTGTATTGCGCCTTAGACAATTGTTCCATGGCACAATACCTATGCGCACATAGGTATTTAATAAGTATATAATATATATATATATATAAGTATATATATAATATGTATATTTGTATTTATTTTACATACGAAAATAAGACTAATTTGATATCGATACATTTAAATCACATAAATACAAATACAACCTGCAGTACTTGCGCACCTCTGCTACTAATAACGCACATGTTAAGTCACGTGATAGAATATTTTCAACTAAATCGGTAGTCGTATGTGTATACGGTTCGAAGTATTAATGAAATAGATCTTAAAAAGCCGAACGCATGCCTATTACGAGTAGTATTATGTGTAGTAGTATACTACTATAGTAGTACAGTCAACTCCCGATAAGTGGGACTCGCAAGGGACCGGGAAAAGTGTCCGAATTATCGAGATGTCCGACTTATCCGAGATTCCGAATATCATGCCAATAAGACATGAAATGCGCAGCGTGAGTTAAATTGTTACCGAAATATAGAATTATGCAACAATCAACAACATAAAATGTTGTATTCAATAATATTACTTACTAAAATTATAATATTATTTATTTAAAGTAAACATTTCTGACAATTTATAAAAAGTCCGACTTATCCAGTATCAATATCATAAAAATGACTATAATATGTGTCCGACTTATAGAAAAGTCCGACTTATCCAATCCAACTTATCCGACTTATCCGATTAATTTAACATGGAACTAGATACAAATCCAACCAAACCAACTAAATGTGTCCGACTTATCGAGAAGTCCGACTTATCCGTAGTACGACTTACCGAGAGTTGACTGTAGTAGTATTATAATATTGTATTATATTATTGCGGACTCGCTGTAATGTGTTGATATCTTCAATAACCCGATCGTGATATATTAGCATACACCTAGGTTGCATACTCATAGCTATGCACTGTGTTACCGGCAAATACGACGGTGTAGAATACTATAGCCATCGATATACTGTGTGATTCTACGTTTGTGTAGATATAATATTCCTTAATTACTCATTATATATATATATATATAATAAGTGTATATATATATACGAAATAAAAGAAAACAATATAATATAACATTAGAAAAGACAAGTTAACTCTTATTTTGGAGCATTTGCTGCCGGTTAGAAAAGCTAAGAAGTGAATATTTTATTTTAATTTGTATTATGACAGAACAAAATCTTCTAATAAATGAATATTATTATATATAATGTATCGGCTAAAACTGTGGTATATAAACAAAGCGTGTATTGTTCTATTGTTATGTTACGTAACTATCACACTAACCGTATGACATCGCCACGCACGCCAGATACAGAACAATGGAACAGTAGTTCATGACGATCTCCTCGGCGTATCTCCTCCTTTATCGTATTATCTCCTCGTTTATCGTATTATCTCACTTTTCTCGTACTATCTCGATCACTATCGGTAACCCTATATGTTATCCGCGCCTCTAATTAATAACCGGATGTTGTGGTTTATACTATAAGTCTTATCGACTATTTTATTGGCTAGCTTGTAGAGACATCGTTAGATATGTATCGGTACTATATGGATGGGAAGAATGTAAGTGTTATCTACACATGGACTGTGATCGATCTATATATTGATATGGTATTACCTACAAGAGGATTACGATGTTAAACTCTGAACTTCTCGATCGAAAAGTGCTCATATAAACTACCTTAAATACCTTTAAACTATCTGTACTATTACGTAATAGCCTGCTGCTCGGACTCTAGATACGGTTATATAATAGGTTGCGGTCAGTGGGTCGGTGTGACTGGGTGTTCGTACGGTACGTATACTCTCGACGCGGTATTTACAAGTAGAATAACTATCGTCTGGTTCGAATTCGTGTTGATGGTCTTGCGATGGGCGTGGTCTATTTCATTAGTGGGCGTGTCCGGTAATTATTGAAAACGCGTCGCGACGGCGTGCATCGCGTAATTATTGAATATCGCGATTATAAATGTACTGACGAGTCACTTTTAGTTATTCGTTTTTATATATCTGTATTATTATATATATATATATATAATAAATAATACACATATATATATATATATATACATATATATATATATATATATATATATATATATATATACACTATAGTGTTAAAAACGATTGTATTTCATAGAGCTTTACAATTTTGAAAACCATTACATATTTAAAATATATTTTGTAATAGTGTATATTTTAGCGTATGTAATATCTATAGTTTATATTTATATTTTATTGAATACATCTATTTTGATGTGGAATACAGTTACATATTGAAAAAAAATGTATAATTGTTCTTTTTTGTGTATTTAGAATACGTCTTGTATAATAGAATATACATCTTCTGTTTGTGATATATCATTTAAGTGGAATAAGATTACAAATTGTATTTCAAATTATTAATTTAATTCCATTAATATTCAATTATTATCATTACAATTAATTGTGAAGAATAAAATTAAAAAATCCGAGTACTAACAATATATATTGTTATAATTAAAAGATAATATGGTATTACAAAATATAAATGTTTAATGTTTCTTTATAATGGTATATTTAATTTATTATTACTAATATAAATTATTTAAAAGTAATGTTAATATAATTATTTTAATTTTATATTAAACTTAAAATTCTGATGTGTACATCAGAATATTAAGTTAAGTTAGAATTATTCAATATGATTATGATTTTAATATACTATTTTATTATACTATTCGAACTCGCTTAACTATAGTTAACTTATAAGTTACTGTAAATTAGTAGTTAAAGTAGTATTGGGACCGTTATTATATCCGATACAAATATTGTATTTATAATTAATTTAAGCAAATACATAGTCAAATTATATAATAGAAAGTATATAGTATACATATTTTCTAACGACAAAATATGTTATTACATACGAAATAAATAAAGAATTATACGAAATTAAAACAAAATTAAAGATATTAAAACGTTTTACAGTTAATGTAAAAATGAATGAAAAATAATCGAAAATAGAAATTAATTATATAGTAAAAATAATTGAAAAATGTTAAAAATAAAAATAAAATATAGCGTAAGAATAATCGAAAATAGAAATTAAATACATGTTTTGTAAATTACAACGATTATTGCCGTTATAACTTCAGCGGTTATATATATATACGCATATAAACCTCGGTTAATGGGTGTCGATCATGTAATATAGTAACATACGGACTCCGGGTAAAGGAAGTAAGAGTATGTATATGTAAACAGGTTATTTTAAAAGGTTATTTAAACACAACAATAACGTTAAACGTTCTATATTGTGTAAAACAAATATAAAAATAACATAATAAACAAAAAGAAAATAAATCAGTTGACAATATTAAAATTAATGTGTACAAGCTTTCGTAAATCAAGGATACAGTGTATACATTAAGTATACAATAGTACATTTGTATGTGTAATATATATATACGACATCACTTAACTGATTGACTAGCTAAAGTAATATCCTATCATATATGGTCATGGCTAAAGCGGAGTTATTATTGCATTTCGCCCGGAGTTCAGACTTCATAATAATATTAGTTAACTATTGAAAGCACTTAACTATATTGAATACAATATAAATAGCGATTACAAATGACCTTTCATGAATGCATATACTTGTACATGTTATAAATAACTGCGATGGGCACAGGAAAAATACTAACATTTGTTGTTTTGTTTTGTGTTTTTATTTAAAATGTATTAACTGCCTGTGTGGATCAGTGGCTAAGGCGTCAGATACACAAGCAGTAGGACACGGGTTCGAGCCTCGTCCGGGCCATTAATTAATTTTATAAAATGGATATTACAATATTATTTAGAAGTGATGGGGACTCCACCAAATAAAAATAACAATAACAATAACAATAATAATTAAGTTATTGATAAACACGAGAGAAACAACTATAACTACTCGGAGTAGAACCCGGGATCTCTCTCCTTCCGGTAAGTGACTATCTACTTATCGTACACAGGTAACATACCCCAGGTAACGTATAACAATAGCTATAACTTCTAGTATTATTCGTAAATAACGATATGTAAGTGAATGCACACGTTAACGTGTGTAAATTCACTTTTGAATATGATAATATTCGCAAAAAAATTGTTACTAAACGTTACTAAATGTTACTAAACGTTACTAAACGTTACTAAACGTTACTAAACGTTACTAAATGTTACTAAACGTTACTAAACGTTACTAAATGTTACTAAACGTTACTAAACGTTACTAAACGTTACTAAACGTTACTAAATGTTACTAAACGTTACTAAACGTTACTAAACGTTACTAAACGTTACTAAACGTTACTAAACGTTACTAAACGTTACTAAACGTTACTAAACGTTACTAAATGTTACTAAACGTTACTAAACGTTACTAAACGTTACTAAACGTTACTAAACGTTACTAAACGTTACTAAACGTTACTAAACGTTACTAAACGTTACTAAATGTTACTAAATGTTACTAAACGTTACTAAACGTTACTAAACGTTACTAAATGTTACTAAACGTTACTAAACGTTACTAAATGTTACTAAACGTTACTAAACGTTACTAAATGTTACTAAATGTTACTAAACGTTACTAAACGTTACTAAACGTTACTAAACGTTACTAAACGTTACTAAACGTTACTAAACGTTACTAAATGTTACTAAATGTTACTAAACGTTACTAAACGTTACTAAACGTTACTAAACGTTACTAAACGTTACTAAACGTTACTAAACGTTACTAAACGTTACTAAACGTTACTAAACGTTACTAAATGTTACTAAATGTTACTAAACGTTACTAAACGTTACTAAACGTTACTAAATGTTACTAAACGTTACTAAACGTTACTAAATGTTACTAAACGTTACTAAACGTTACTAAACGTTACTAAACGTTACTAAACGTTATTAAACGTTAATAAATATTACTAAACGTTAATAAACGTTAATAAATATTACTAAACGTTAATAAACGTTACTAAACGTTACTAAATGTTACTAAATGTTACTAAACGTTACTAAACGTTACTAAACGTTACTAAATGTTACTAAACGTTACTAAACGTTACTAAATGTTACTAAACGTTACTAAACGTTACTAAACGTTACTAAACGTTACTAAACGTTACTAAACGTTACTAAACGTTACTAAACGTTACTAAACGTTACTAAACGTTACTAAACGTTACTAAATGTTACTAAATGTTACTAAACGTTACTAAACGTTACTAAACGTTACTAAATGTTACTAAACGTTACTAAACGTTACTAAATGTTACTAAACGTTACTAAACGTTACTAAACGTTACTAAACGTTACTAAACGTTACTAAATGTTACTAAACGTTACTAAACGTTACTAAACGTTACTAAACGTTACTAAACGTTACTAAACGTTACTAAACGTTACTAAACGTTACTAAACGTTACTAAACGTTACTAAATGTTACTAAACGTTACTAAACGTTACTAAACGTTACTAAATGTTACTAAACGTTACTAAACGTTACTAAACGTTACTAAACGTTACTAAATGTTACTAAACGTTACTAAACGTTACTAAACGTTACTAAACGTTACTAAACGTTACTAAACGTTACTAAACGTTACTAAACGTTACTAAATGTTACTAAACGTTACTAAACGTTACTAAACGTTACTAAACGTTACTAAACGTTACTAAACGTTACTAAACGTTACTAAACGTTACTAAACGTTACTAAATGTTACTAAATGTTACTAAACGTTACTAAACGTTACTAAACGTTACTAAATGTTACTAAACGTTACTAAACGTTACTAAATGTTACTAAACGTTACTAAACGTTACTAAATGTTACTAAATGTTACTAAACGTTACTAAACGTTACTAAACGTTACTAAACGTTACTAAACGTTACTAAACGTTACTAAATGTTACTAAATGTTACTAAACGTTACTAAACGTTACTAAACGTTACTAAACGTTACTAAACGTTACTAAACGTTACTAAACGTTACTAAACGTTACTAAACGTTACTAAATGTTACTAAATGTTACTAAACGTTACTAAACGTTACTAAACGTTACTAAATGTTACTAAACGTTACTAAACGTTACTAAATGTTACTAAACGTTACTAAACGTTACTAAACGTTACTAAACGTTACTAAACGTTATTAAACGTTAATAAATATTACTAAACGTTAATAAACGTTAATAAATATTACTAAACGTTAATAAACGTTACTAAACGTTACTAAACGTTACTAAACGTTACTAAACGTTACTAAACGTTACTAAACGTTAATAAACGTTACTAAACGTTACTAAATGTTACTAAACGTTACTAAACGTTACTAAACGTTACTAAACGTTACTAAACGTTACTAAACGTTACTAAACGTTACTAAATGTTACTAAACGTTACTAAACGTTACTAAACGTTACTAAACGTTACTAAACGTTACTAAACGTTACTAACTGTTACTAAACGTTACTAAACGTTACTAAATGTTACTAAACGTTACTAAACGTTATTAAACGTTACTAAACGTTACTAAATGTTACTAAATATTACTAAACGTTACTAAACGTTACTAAACGTTACTAAATGTTACTAAACGTTACTAAACGTTACTAAATGTTACTAAACGTTACTAAACGTTACTAAACGTTACTAAACGTTACTAAACGTTACTAAACGTTACTAAACGTTACTAAATGTTACTAAACGTTACTAAACGTTACTAAACGTTACTAAACGTTACTAAACGTTACTAAATGTTACTAAACGTTACTAAACGTTACTAAATGTTACTAAACGTTACTAAACGTTACTAAACGTTACTAAACGTTACTAAACGTTACTAAACGTTACTAAATGTTACTAAATGTTACTAAACGTTACTAAACGTTACTAAACGTTACTAAATGTTACTAAACGTTACTAAACGTTACTAAATGTTACTAAACGTTACTAAACGTTACTAAATGTTACTAAATGTTACTAAACGTTACTAAACGTTACTAAACGTTACTAAACGTTACTAAACGTTACTAAACGTTACTAAACGTTACTAAACGTTACTAAACGTTACTAAACGTTACTAAACGTTACTAAATGTTACTAAATGTTACTAAACGTTACTAAACGTTACTAAACGTTACTAAACGTTACTAAATGTTACTAAACGTTACTAAACGTTACTAAACGTTACTAAATGTTACTAAACGTTACTAAACGTTACTAAATGTTACTAAACGTTACTAAACGTTACTAAACATTAATAAACGTTACTAAACGTTACTAAACGTTACTAAATGTTACTAAATGTTACTAAACGTTACTAAACGTTACTAAACGTTACTAAATGTTACTAAACGTTACTAAACGTTACTAAACGTTACTAAACGTTACTAAATGTTACTAAACGTTACTAAACGTTACTAAATGTTACTAAACGTTACTAAACGTTACTAAATGTTACTAAATGTTACTAAACGTTACTAAACGTTACTAAACGTTACTAAACGTTACTAAACGTTACTAAACGTTACTAAATGTTACTAAATGTTACTAAACGTTACTAAACGTTACTAAACGTTACTAAACGTTACTAAACGTTACTAAACGTTACTAAACGTTACTAAACGTTACTAAATGTTACTAAATGTTACTAAACGTTACTAAACGTTACTAAACGTTACTAAATGTTACTAAACGTTACTAAACGTTACTAAATGTTACTAAACGTTACTAAACGTTACTAAACGTTACTAAACGTTACTAAACGTTATTAAACGTTAATAAATATTACTAAACGTTAATAAACGTTAATAAATATTACTAAACGTTAATAAACGTTACTAAACGTTACTAAACGTTACTAAACGTTACTAAACGTTACTAAACGTTACTAAACGTTACTAAACGTTACTAAACGTTACTAAATGTTACTAAACGTTACTAAACGTTACTAAACGTTACTAAACGTTACTAAACGTTACTAAACGTTACTAAACGTTACTAAATGTTACTAAACGTTACTAAACGTTACTAAACGTTACTAAACGTTACTAAACGTTACTAAACGTTACTAAACGTTACTAACTGTTACTAAACGTTACTAAATGTTACTAAACGTTACTAAACGTTACTAAACGTTACTAAACGTTACTAAACGTTACTAAACGTTACTAAACGTTACTAAACGTTACTAAACGTTACTAAACGTTACTAAACGTTACTAAACGTTACTAAACGTTACTAAATGTTACTAAATGTTACTAAACGTTACTAAACGTTACTAAACGTTACTAAACGTTACTAAACGTTACTAAACGTTACTAAACGTTACTAAATGTTACTAAACGTTACTAAACGTTACTAAACGTTACTAAACGTTACTAAACGTTACTAAACGTTACTAAACGTTACTAAACGTTACTAAACGTTACTAAATGTTACTAAATGTTACTAAACGTTACTAAACGTTACTAAACGTTACTAAATGTTACTAAACGTTACTAAACGTTACTAAACGTTACTAAACGTTACTAAACGTTACTAAACGTTACTAAACGTTACTAAACGTTACTAAACGTTACTAAACGTTACTAAACGTTACTAAATGTTACTAAACGTTACTAAACGTTACTAAACGTTACTAAACGTTACTAAACGTTACTAAACGTTACTAAATGTTACTAAACGTTACTAAACGTTACTAAACGTTACTAAACGTTACTAAACGTTACTAAACGTTACTAAACGTTACTAAACGTTACTAAATGTTACTAAATGTTACTAAACGTTACTAAACGTTACTAAACGTTACTAAACGTTACTAAACGTTACTAAACGTTACTAAACGTTACTAAACGTTACTAAACGTTACTAAACGTTACTAAATGTTACTAAATGTTACTAAACGTTACTAAACGTTACTAAACGTTACTAAATGTTACTAAACGTTACTAAACGTTACTAAATGTTACTAAACGTTACTAAACGTTACTAAACGTTACTAAACGTTACTAAACGTTATTAAACGTTAATAAATATTACTAAACGTTAATAAACGTTAATAAATATTACTAAACGTTAATAAACGTTACTAAACGTTACTAAACGTTACTAAACGTTACTAAACGTTACTAAACGTTACTAAACGTTACTAAACGTTACTAAACGTTACTAAATGTTACTAAACGTTACTAAACGTTACTAAACGTTACTAAACGTTACTAAACGTTACTAAACGTTACTAAATGTTACTAAACGTTACTAAACGTTACTAAACGTTACTAAACGTTACTAAACGTTACTAAACGTTACTAAACGTTACTAAACGTTACTAAACGTTACTAAATGTTACTAAATGTTACTAAACGTTACTAAACGTTACTAAACTTACTAAATGTTACTAAACGTTACTAAACGTTACTAAATGTTACTAAACGTTACTAAACGTTACTAAACGTTACTAAACGTTACTAAATGTTACTAAACGTTACTAAACGTTACTAAACGTTACTAAACGTTACTAAACGTTACTAAACGTTACTAAACGTTACTAAACGTTACTAAATGTTACTAAACGTTACTAAACGTTACTAAACGTTACTAAACGTTACTAAACGTTACTAAACGTTACTAAACGTTACTAAATGTTACTAAATGTTACTAAACGTTACTAAACGTTACTAAACGTTACTAAATGTTACTAAACGTTACTAAACGTTACTAAATGTTACTAAACGTTACTAAACGTTACTAAATGTTACTAAATGTTACTAAACGTTACTAAACGTTACTAAACGTTACTAAACGTTACTAAACGTTACTAAACGTTACTAAACGTTACTAAACGTTACTAAACGTTACTAAACGTTACTAAACATTAATAAATATTACTAAACGTTACTAAACGTTACTAAACGTTACTAAACGTTACTAAATGTTACTAAACGTTACTAAACGTTACTAAACGTTACTAAATGTTACTAAACGTTACTAAACGTTACTAAACGTTACTAAACGTTACTAAACGTTACTAAACGTTACTAAACGTTACTAAACGTTACTAAACGTTACTAAACGTTACTAAACGTTACTAAACGTTACTAAACGTTACTAAACGTTACTAAACGTTACTAAACGTTACTAAACGTTACTAAACGTTACTAAACGTTACTAAACGTTACTAAACGTTACTAAACGTTACTAAACGTTACTAAACGTTACTAAACGTTACTAAACGTTACTAAACGTTACTAAACGTTACTAAACGTTACTAAACGTTACTAAACGTTACTAAACGTTACTAAACGTTACTAAACGTTACTAAACGTTACTAAACGTTACTAAACGTTACTAAACGTTACTAAACGTTACTAAACGTTACTAAACGTTACTAAATGTTACTAAACGTTACTAAACGTTACTAAACGTTACTAAACGTTACTAAATGTTACTAAACGTTACTAAACGTTACTAAATGTTACTAAACGTTACTAAACGTTACTAAACGTTACTAAACGTTACTAAACGTTATTAAACGTTAATACATATTACTAAACGTTAATAAACGTTAATAAATATTACTAAACGTTAATAAACGTTACTAAACGTTACTAAACGTTACTAAACGTTACTAAACGTTACTAAACGTTATTAAACGTTACTAAACGTTACTAAACGTTACTAAACGTTACTAAACGTTACTAAACGTTACTAAACGTTACTAAACGTTACTAAACGTTACTAAACGTTACTAAACGTTACTAAACGTTACTAAACGTTACTAAACGTTACTAAACGTTATTAAACGTTAATAAATATTACTAAACGTTAATAAACGTTAATAAATATTACTAAACGTTAATAAACGTTACTAAACGTTACTAAACGTTACTAAACGTTACTAAACGTTACTAAACGTTACTAAACGTTATTAAACGTTACTAAACGTTACTAAACGTTACTAAACGTTACTAAACGTTACTAAACGTTATTAAACGTTACTAAACGTTACTAAACGTTACTAAACGTTACTAAACGTTACTAAACGTTACTAAACGTTACTAAACGTTACTAAACGTTACTAAACGTTACTAAACGTTACTAAACGTTATTAAACGTTACTAAACGTTACTAAATGTTACTAAACGTTACTAAACGTTACTAAACGTTACTAAACGTTACTAAACGTTACTAAATGTTACTAAATGTTACTAAACGTTACTAAACGTTACTAAACGTTACTAAACATTAATAAATATTACTAAACGTTACTAAACGTTACTAAACGTTACTAAATGTTAATAAATGTTACTAAACGTTACTAAACGTTACTAAACGTTACTAAATGTTACTAAACGTTACTAAACGTTACTAAACGTTACTAAACGTTACTAAACGTTACTAAACGTTACTAAACGTTACTAAACGTTACTAAACGTTACTAAACGTTACTAAACGTTACTAAACGTTACTAAACGTTACTAAACGTTACTAAACGTTACTAAACGTTACTAAACGTTACTAAACGTTACTAAACGTTACTAAACGTTACTAAACGTTACTAAACGTTACTAAACGTTACTAAACGTTACTAAACGTTACTAAACGTTACTAAACGTTACTAAACGTTACTAAACGTTACTAAACGTTACTAAACGTTACTAAACGTTACTAAACGTTACTAAACGTTACTAAACGTTACTAAACGTTACTAAACGTTACTAAACGTTACTAAACGTTACTAAACGTTACTAAACGTTACTAAACGTTACTAAATGTTACTAAACGTTACTAAACGTTACTAAACGTTAATAAACGTTACTAAATGTTACTAAACGTTACTAAACGTTACTAAATGTTACTAAACGTTACTAAACGTTACTAAACGTTACTAAACGTTACTAAACGTTATTAAACGTTAATAAATATTACTAAACGTTAATAAACGTTAATAAATATTACTAAACGTTAATAAACGTTACTAAACGTTACTAAACGTTACTAAACGTTACTAAACGTTACTAAACGTTATTAAACGTTACTAAACGTTACTAAACGTTACTAAACGTTACTAAACGTTACTAAACGTTACTAAACGTTACTAAACGTTACTAAACGTTACTAAACGTTACTAAACGTTACTAAACGTTACTAAACGTTACTAAACGTTACTAAACGTTACTAAACGTTATTAAACGTTAATAAATATTACTAAACGTTAATAAACGTTAATAAATATTACTAAACGTTAATAAACGTTACTAAACGTTACTAAACGTTACTAAACGTTACTAAACGTTACTAAACGTTACTAAACGTTATTAAACGTTACTAAACGTTACTAAACGTTACTAAACGTTACTAAACGTTACTAAACGTTATTAAACGTTACTAAACGTTACTAAACGTTACTAAACGTTACTAAACGTTACTAAACGTTACTAAACGTTACTAAACGTTACTAAACGTTACTAAACGTTACTAAACGTTACTAAACGTTACTAAACGTTACTAAACGTTACTAAACGTTATTAAACGTTACTAAACGTTACTAAATGTTACTAAACGTTACTAAACGTTACTAAACGTTACTAAATGTTACTAAACGTTCATATATGTTAACTCGCTACACGAGATACTATTCCGTTATTTGTTTCTTGTCATTTTGTTTCCTGTTTTTTTTCCTTGTTTTTTCCTGTCACCATATACATGAAATGAAATGAAATGATGAAATGAAACAAATTTATTGGAGTATTACATATATGTTTGATTAACAAATCATAATAATAATAATATAATAGCTATAATAAAAACAAAAATTTCTCCAAAAGGCTACCAGTAAGTCATCGACTTTTATAAAGGCTGCCATCCTCTTCTTTCTCTTCATCTTATATCTTTAATTATTCTCTGAAATAAGTATTTTTTTTATTTTTCTTTTAAATATGTTAATGTTTTTACTTTTTTTTATATTTTCATCTAGTTTATTCCATAATTTAATTCCAACTATTAATAAACTATTATTTGTTAAAGTAAATTTTTTATTTTTTATTTCATATTCATTGTTATTTCTTAGATTATAGTTATTGTTTTTATTAATGTTATTTTTGAATCTATTTTTATTTTTATACATGTAACATAATGTTTTATATTCAGTGATTTGCTTTATAGTAAGTGTGTTTGTGTATATGTGTAGGGGTTGTATATCTTTATTTGTATATTGTGAATTATAGGTTGTATTAGTTTTTTTAAGATATATTATTTTAAGTATTTTTTTTTGTATATTATATAGAGGTTTTATTATATTACTATAATTGTTGCCCCATATTTCTATCCCATAATGAAGATTAGATAAAAAAAGTGAATTATATAGTAACATAAGAATATGATGTGGTAATTCATTAGAAAATTTTCTAATCATATAAGTTATTTGTAAGATTTTTTTTTTATTGATAATATATGTGTTTTAAAATTTAGTTTAGTATCTATTATAATACCTAGAAATTTATATTTATCTATTATTTGTATTTGTTGATTGTATATAGCGTAGTCAATATTAAAATTCGAAAATTCACGTGTTTTAAAAAAAATTATTATTTTGGTTTTTTCAGTATTTACTATTAATTTATTTTTTTTAAACCATATTTCTAATTTATCTAATATTTTTTTTGTATCATTTATTAAAACACTTATTTTATTGGCTGAAACACTAACTGATGTATCATCAGCAAATAAAATAGTGGTTATATTTATATCATTTTCTGTTAATAGTGTTATATCATTTATATAAATAATGAATAGCAATGGTCCCAGAACTGAACCCTGTGGAACTCCTATATTACTTATTAATATATCAGATAACTTATTATCAATAGAAGTTATTTGACCTCTATTTAATAGGTAGCTTTTAATTAAATTTAAGGCATGACCTCTGATACCATATATTTCTAATTTGTTAAATAGAATATTATGGTCTAACATATCAAATGCTTTTGATAGGTCTAAAAATATTGTATTTGTTTTTTTATTATTTTCTTTGTTATTTAATATGTTTGTATAGAATTCAGTTATTGCATCTATAGTATTTTTATTTCTTTGATATCCGTATTGATTATTTGATATTAATTTATGTTTATTTATAAAATGTTCTAATCTATTATATATTACTTTTTCAAGTATTTTTGATATTTGTGGTAATAGTGATATGGGTCTGTAATTTTCAAAATTGTTTTTACTTTTTTTTTTATGTATAGGTTTTATGATAGCTATTTTCATTTTATCAGGAAAAATTCCTTTATTAATTGATAGATTGAAAATATGCTTTAATGGCTGAATTATATATGATTTTGATATATCTAAAATATACATATTTATTTTATTTATATCTAATGAATGTTTATGTTCCTTTAGGGCAATTATATTAATTATTTCTTTATCTGTAACTGGTGTAAGGAATATTGTATTTTTGTTAGTTTTTATACTGTCTAAAACAGAATTATTATTTACTTGATTGAATTGACTATTCAATTGTTCAATAGTGTTTATGAAGTATTCATTAAATCCATTAGCTATATCTAAAGGCTTATTAAGTACTTTGTTATTTGTATTTATAAAATTATTTGGTAATGTATTGTGATTTTTTCTATTTAACCTATTATTAATTATTTTCCATTTTTTTTTTGAAGTATTTGCATTTTTGATATCATTAGAAAAAAAATTTTTTTTAGCAATTTTTATTTTATTAGCAATGATATTTTTTATATGTTTATATTTAACCAGTATATCATTTTTCCTATTTTTTATATAAATTTTATATAAATTATTTTTAGTGTGTATATCTCTTTTAATATCACCAGTCATCCACTTATTTTCAGTTTTTATTTTAATAATTTTATCTATTATTGGCATTGATTGATCAACAATGTTTTCATATATATTAATAAATTTAGCATAAGATTCATTTGGGTCATTGTTTGATAAAACATCTATCCATTTTTCATTTTTTAATATTTCCATTAATTTATTAATATTTTTTGTTTTTGTTTGTCTTTTATATATTTTGATAGTATTTTTTAACTTACATTGATTTTTTATAGAATATTGAAAATATATCGGGAAATGATCAGTGATATCACTTACCAATACACCAGATGTTTTAATATTAGTTACATTAGTTAATAATAGGTCGATTAAGGTATTATTGTTATTTTTATTGATTCTTGTATAATTTTTAATAATAGATTTAAAACCAAGTATTTCTAGATTATCTTTAAATTTGTTAGTATATATATTGTCAGAAAGTATATTTATATTGAGGTCACCTAATATAAATATTTTGTTATTTATATTATTAAAGGTATTATAAAATAGATCAATGAATGTATCTACATTATATGATGGGCTTCTGTATATAGTTGATAGTAAATGTTGATTGTTTTTTATTAAAATTTTTATAGTCAGTATTTCTACTGAGTCTTGAATTTGTATTGATAATTGATTCATAATGATATAGTTTAGTGATATGTCAATATATATAGCGACACCACCACCACGTTTTTTATTTTTATTTTCTCTATTTAATTGTATTAGTTCATATCCATATATATCTAAATTTTTATTATTACTTTCATTTAACCAAGTTTCAGTAAGACATATACAATTTGGTTTTATTTTTTGATTATTGATAAAAAATTTTAATTTATCAAAGTTCTTATTAAGACTACGTATATTAAAATGTAAATATGATAAAATTGAGTTATTCATAATTATCACAACAAATTATTTTAAATTTATTATTTAGGGTTATTACTTTATATTTTGTATCACTGGAAGATTTATTTTTAGCCTCTTGTTTTAGATCTTTTATTTCTTGTAGTTGTTCTATAAATATATATATATATATATCTATATACACACACATTCGTGATTCTTAAGTTAACACTATAATGTACTGTTCTATAATGTAGATAATGTAAACAAGCATACAAGTTAATACAATGTATAACTATATATGTGTGAAGCCTGTTGTGGAATGTACAACCCGATATACCCTAACGTATACGGGTAACGTACACATTATATATATATATATATATATATATATATATATATATATATATATATATCCATTTTGTGTAATTTTTAAATGTATACTCGAACTAGTACAAATTGTACGAGAGTTCTTATATTTTAATTATAATGTAGATCATTTCTATTTATAACTTAATTTTCCCGATTATTATGACGACAATTATTTTTCTATAAACGAGATTTTACGCGATTTTAATTTATGAAATATATCATTACAACATAGTAGTTTGCATCTATCCACACATCGCCTCCTGAATATACACATCACTCGGGAACGACCTTTTTCGGCGGTATATACAGGAAAAATAAACATATATGTATATATATAGGGGAAAGAAACCGAATAAATGCACGTAATTTACTGATGGTTCGTCACTATAAACCGATCTATAGACGGAGAACAGATTAGAAATGTGTATTGTTATATTCCGCGTATACATGTATCATATATGCAAAAGTAGGGGAAAGTAACCGAATACAAACACTCTCGATATCTCAGAAACCATAAAGCCTACAAAAAATGTGTGTTGAATAAAATATTCATTATATTAATTATATAAATATCTAAAATAAGTATTTTTTATATTTTAATTATTCAAAATATTGCTGATATATACAATAAACTAATTTTTTTATTAAGTTTTTAATTTATGAAAACAAATTTCAACTTAAAACCTTCTTAAGAATATACAAATGTATCGATATATAATATTTAACACTATATTATTAAAAAATAAAGAATTCTAAAATGATATATATATATATATCATTTCTATATTTGTTATCAAATATTCATTAAGTTATAAACATATATCTAGAGGTCATACAAGTCCCTAATACGGACACCCTATAACCAATCATAGCGCGGTGTATGAACTATTCTTATTTTCATAAAAATCGTAAAAATAGTATACATGTATCATATATGCAAAAGTAGGGGAAAGTGACCAAATACGGACACTCTCGGTATCTCAGAAACCATAAATCCTACAAAAAAATGTCTAATGAATAAAATATTCATAATTATATATATAGTCTAAAAAGTTATTTTTTATTTTTTAATTATTCAAAATATTGATGATATATCCAATAAACTGATTTTTTTATTACGTTTTAAAATGAAATTTATGAAAAAAATGTCAAATTAAAACCTTCTCAAGAATATACAAATGTATCGATATGAAAAATAACACTATATTATTAAAAACTAAAGAATTCTAAACATTATATACATAATTTCTATATATATATTATAAAATATTAATTAAGTTATAAGCATATATATAGGTCATATAAATCCCTAATACGTACACTATAGGTGTCTTAATACGAACACCCTATAACCAATCAGGGTAGGCGTGTAAATTATTCTGATTTTCATAAAAATCGCATGCGTAATAATAATAATACCACCAATAAAGCTAAATCTAAAAATGTTATTATTTAGATGCTTAAATTGTATTATTAATTAAAAAAATAATAAAAATAAATAAATTATTACCTATTAAATTAGAATAAATTGTTCATAAAATTAATTATATATAATGTAATTGTAAGTTGTCTGATTGATTAATCAATAATATATAGTTTATCTAGTTGTATATATATAGTATATCTTATATACCCTATAGGGTATCCGTATTATAACACGTGGTGTCCGTATTCGGACATGGGTACCAAATATGGACCCCCCCGTTATTTATTGAAATGTTATACAAAGATTGTATAACATTTTAAAATGACAATAATATCTATAATCATATAATATTAATATCTTGTAATTTATGAATAAAAATAGTGTGTCATAAAATGTTTAACCATTTATTGTTAACGTGTCTGCATTAGGATACTTTCACCAATGTATAATGGTATTTATTACCACATGAACATGTTATATTTTCATTAGTAATTCCTAAGTTACATGTACCACAATCCACATTTAATGTGATAACTGTATTACAACTAAATAGTTATATAGATCGTATTAGCTATTATATAGTATAAGTGTGTTTGATGAACTATGATTTAAATTGAACAATTTCCGAATTCGATTTTTCTTGTTTACTAATTAGCGTTTAGATATTTCAATTTACTTATTTTCGAAATCAATTTAAAACTTTATTCTTTCCTGAAATGACTACTTAGTACAATACTTCCGTAAAATATAGAGAAATAGCTATCCAAATGTATGGCAAAATTAATTAGATGTAAAGAAATATAATGTTTGTTGTTTTTATTGTTATTGTTATATTGGTGGAATTCTGTCATCCCATCCAGGAACTTAGATAAAGTTTTCACTTATAAATTTCACTTTCACTTATGGCTCTAATATCCCATCGAAGCCGCTCTCGTGTTAAGGCATCTATGGTTTTAACGAAAGCCGATTATTTATTTATACACAATTATATAAGTTCACTTCTAAATAATATTTTAAGACCCATGTTATCAAATTAATTAATGGTCCGGACGAGGATCAAACCCGTGTCCTACTGCTTGTGTGTCTGATGCCTTAACCACTGAGCCACACAGGCAGTTTTATATATATATATTTATATTATTATAATTTATAATGCATATCGATATTGTAAATTATATTGAAACAATATGTGAATTAATATATTATATAATCTAGATTATATTATATAATAATACATCTAAATTAAGCTCGATTTATTTAATGAGTTAATGTAATAGTCTAAGCAATGAATTCATTAATTCGATATTTATCTCTATGGATAAGATTGTGTAATATATTTATAAGTAGTTTATAAAACAAAAATTAATATATATTATTATTAGTAATATTTACATTACAAATAATGAAATTTCAATTTCTCACTCACGAGTGCATATTATATTATGCATAAAAGGATACTATTTATTTCAATTTTATTTATAAATAGAAATTGAATAATACCTAATATGTATTGATTAATCATTCTTTTTAATTTCTGCTCGAATGTTCTGGTATCGTCGATTACTATACACACGGTGTCGTTTATTCGTACTTCTATGTCTTCTTATCGGCCCATCGATCTCGAAACTTCTATATTCGATTTCCCCGCCATCTGTTACCGTACGTGTATCATCACTAGTTAGTGACTCATCTCTAGAAATACTCGCCCTCCTCCTCCTCTTTCGGATCAGTGTCGAAATCAAAGATGGCATCGTATCTACATCGCCGATTGAGGTTCTCATACCGAGTCCGTTAGTTTGCCGAGAGTTAGGCCTATGCCGGGGTATGTCGTTGATACCGGTCGGTCTATGACGCACGCCTCCCACTCTAATCAGCCTACTATTACCCACATCACCGGTAGAGGCTATCCGTAGACCTCCCTCTATGGGTGTGGCCTCGTAAGACAAGCCTTCCAAGTCGGAAGCCCGTCGCCCGAGGATCGGACCGTCGTTCGAGACGCCCGCGAACGAATGGGGGCGTGGCCTGGGGAGGTGACTAATCGGGCCGTACTGCAGCCTATTTGTCGGCGTTCTCCTGAACAGACGTCGCGGAGAGAACTTGTTTATTCGGGCCATCATCCGGGGATTTGATTTCAAACGCCTGGCGGCGAACACTACTACTAGCAGGGTTACGAAGGTCACCGCCCAGCCTATGATCCACTTGTCGATCTTAGAAAGCACCATTTCCTAATTTCAGTAATTGTAATAATTAAATAAAATGTATAGAAATGTAACAAGATAAATATATATATATATATATATATATATATATATATATTGATAACTGTATGATTATATTTTTGTAACCACACTTTTTACATACTTGTATTTTTCTATTTCAATATACTATATATATAGCTATAGCTAAATCTATATAAAAAACTATTTAATTGATATATCATATATTAAGATTACATTTATTATAATGTAGTACAGTAAAATACATATTACATAATATTAAATAAAAAGTAAATTATATTGATCACAATAAAACATTCAAAACCAAAAATCAGCGTTATTGATAAGATGATAACTATGCATTACGAAACGTTAACAACTTCTAATAACGTATATTATAATTTACAATAAATAGAGCTTGGATATATTATATAACTTAAATTTAATAATGTAGTATAAATGTAGTATGTGTAATATAAATGTAGTATATGTAGTATAATGTAGTATATAATAATTTAATAATTTTACTTTTAGTACTGTAATGCAATCACATATGTATCCGTGGTATACTTTATCAATGTTGGATCCTATGTGGTAGTATACATATATGCTATATAATAATGTGTACACATAAAATCAGGCTTTTTAGTTACGTAAAACATATACATCCGTATATTAGCACCGTCGATTGAGCTATTCGACGGGGCTAATTTAAGAATTTCTGTTTGAACGTATATGAGCCGTATTTTGAATAGGAATGATCCTATTTATACGGACGAAAATCCTTGACGGTGTGAATAATAATATATTCGAAATATAGGTGGAGATACTGATTATAACTGACTATAAACTGTGTGGATATTTAATAAATGCGTAAATCTATTTATAGACTATTATACATGCAGCGGCTTACAAATAAATGTATATATATATATATATATATATATATATATATATATACATATATGTTTAGAATGGTATATTATTACGTATGTATATAGAGTATATGTATATGTATATTTATTTTTATAGTATAGTATTGTATATGTATATGTATAGTATAATGTATTATGTATGAATATGTGTATATACACATATATAATATATGTATATTATATATCTATATATATATATATATAAATTGTAATCCGTTGCATGTATGATATCTATACATAGACATAAATGTATAAGTATAATGGAAAATAATACTATATGCACATTTTTGATAGACGGATGAAAATAGCGATCGAAATAGCGGACCGCCTACTATATTAAGACCCGTAAATCGGGGGCCTGTGCTGCGATAAAATAAAATTGTCCTAGGAAATATTTAACATTACCGAGATAGCTAACTATCGTCGTAGGACAATTGAACCGACCTACTGGTTAACGGGGCTCCGTCGACCGGGCAAATCGACGGTCGACGGTCGACGGTCGTCCGGCAGTCGACGGTTGTATATAATCGTTCACCGTAACTCGAAACCGGAGTTTATGTGACCCACCTGTAATGCATTTCAATCGTATAATACCTCAAGTTAACTGAACCATACTTCAATAAATACACTACTACTTTGAATACATTCAAACATCCAACTTTAATACTCCTATATCGCCTTATTAAACGTTAGAATTTCCTCACTATCCACATAAAGTATGTAATTTCACAATATCTGTTGATTTCAATACTTTCAGAGTCTATCAGTTGTTACCTCCCCTAAATCTACTGGTATACCTATAGCTTCTAATCATGTGACCTTTACTGACCATGTGACCTTCACTAGCACGTAGGTAATATGTTTAGACTTAACCTCCTTCCGGTTAAGTCACCACGTCCTCGTGTTCTAACTGTACTATATTTCGTAATCAGAATACACGTAACACCTATAGGTATACATATGTATATCTATGTATACATATCCCTTAATACTATTAATTATATTATATTCTTGGTTTCCTAATGGTATGTCTCATTACGTTACTATTGTTCATATTCGGTTGTATTAAATACCACTCTACCATTAACTGGATAACATTCCGGTTCACAAACCATATCCGTTACTCTCCATCCTGACACCACATGGTTACTTCCCGCCCGGTGACCTTGAAACCATAACTTCGTAACTCTGAAAGAATATACCCATCCTTGCCATATTCATATTATAGAGTTTCATTCGCTAATAGTGAATAGTAAATCACTATGAAACGTAAGTTTTATAAACTAGCTATTAATCATGCTCCGTCTGTACTCGTGTTATAGCCGATATTTTTTCCGATAACCGACGTATTTGCAGGATGGGTAATAGGTTATATACCCCCCACACCCTAAAACTCTCGTCAATACCATTTATATCTAATATATATTAATGTAATTAGGATGTCTCTTCTTCGGAACATGTTCTAATAATATTTACTACATAGTAAATAAAAAATTTTATTAGGAGAAACCCATATATATATATATATATATATTAAACTAGAAAAAGATAATTATAATTATTATATTAGTTGATTAGCGCTTCTCTAATTAGATCAACGTACGTCGCGTACTTATATAATGCATTGTCCTGTGCCCGTGCATAATGCACCCCCAGCACGACGACGAGATATCACGTGATACTAGTGGTGTCTAATATAAGCGTATACGGGGGGTGGAGGGGTATAGCCCCACTCGATGTATCGTTATACTCTTACGATTAATATGACTCATACTTGAAAACTAACTTCTTCATTATGAATGAATGAATGTTTATTTAGACACAAAAATAACGTTAGACGTTCTCTGTTATTTAAAAAAAAAGTATACACTACTATATAACACATAGTTACTAAATAATACCCTAATACCAAATATCCTTCAATCGTAGTAACTCCACCCATGTTTGTTTTCTATTAGATATGTACGCCCTCCGCATGCATAGTTCATATCTAGACTCCTAGTTAGGTTCACTTCGAAACATCTCGCCGATCTCTTAGTTCACTATCTATGTATGACTCATATATTACCCCGATCATCTATGTCTAACGATCTGAAATAGCTTATCATATTGAATAAATTCCTATTACTGTTCTCTCAATTTTTAAACATTCAATATTCACCCGTGATGGTGATGGTGGTGATGGTAGTAGTAGTAGTAGTAGTAGTAGTAGTAGTAGTAGTAGTAGTAGTAGTCGTAGTAGTAGTAGTAGTAGTAGTAGAGGTAGTAGTAGTAGTAGTAGTAGTAGTAGTAGTAGTAGTAGTAGTAGTAGTAGTAGTAGTAGTAGTAGTAGTAGTAGTAGTAGTAGTAGTAGTAGTAGTAGTAGTAGTAGTAGTAGTAGTAGTAGTAGTAGTAGTAGTAGTAGTAGTAGTAGTAGTAGTAGTAGTAGTAGTAGTAGTAGTAGTAGTAGTAGTAGTAGTAGTAGTAGTAGTAGTAGTAGTAGTAGTAGTAGTAGTAGTAGTAGTAGTAGTATTGTAGTAGTAGTAGTAGTAGTAGTAGTAGTAGTAGTAGTAGTAGTAGTAGTAGTAGTAGTAGTAGTAGTAGTAGTAGTAGTAGTAGTAGTAGTAGTAGTAGTAGTAGTAGTAGTAGTAGTAGTAGTAGTAGTAGTAGTAGTAGTAGTAGTAGTAGTAGTAGTAGTAGTAGTAGTAGTAGTAGTAGTAGTAGTAGTAGTAGTAGTAGTAGTAGTAGTAGTAGTAGTAGTAGTAGTAGTAGTAGTAGTAGTAGTAGTAGTAGTAGTAGTAGTAGTAGTAGTAGTAGTAGTAGTAGTAGTAGTAGTAGTAGTAATAGTAGTAGTAGTAGTAGTAGTAGTAGTAGTAGTAGTAGTAGTAGTAGTAGTAGTAGTAGTAGTAGTAATAGTAGTAGTAGTAGTAGTAGTAGTAGTAGTAGTAGTAGTAGTAGTAGTAGTAGTAGTAGTAGTAGTAGTAGTAG
The DNA here is from genome assembly GCA_964019155.1 of Osedax fenrisi. Classification (NCBI taxonomy): domain Eukaryota; kingdom Metazoa; phylum Annelida; class Polychaeta; order Sabellida; family Siboglinidae; genus Osedax; species Osedax fenrisi. The sequence goes on along the minus strand of OZ025246.1, from coordinate 5,370,525 downwards.
TAGTAGTAGTAGTAGTAGTAGTAGTAGTAGTAGTAGTAGTAGTAGTAGTAGTAGTAGTAGTAGTAGTAGTAGTAGTAGTAGTAGTAGTAGTAGTAGTAGTAGTAGTAGTAGATAAGTATGCACGTGTTTATATAATATATTCGTACCTTTAATAATGATGTATGTTATATATGAATGTTTATAATTATATTTCGTTTATTTAGAATTACATAAAATAATAATTATATTTCGTTTATTTAGAATTACATAAAATAATAATTAATTTATAAAAAAATGTTAAATATATTCATGGAATAAAACATTTATTAAATTACAAGATACCATTATTACACTATTTGTACACTCTAGCGTAGTAGGTTTTTAATGATAAAGTTGCATATATCCTTACACATGTATATATATATACATGTTTATATGTGTATTAGTGTCAGACATGTGTGCACACAAGTGACGCCTCGTTCGGACCATTACATTGGGTCTTAAAATACTATTGATATATCACTATAGAAGTGATATCATATAATTGTGTATAAATAAATGATCGTTATCGTTAAAACCATGGATGCCTAAACATGATAGAGGATTCGAAAGGACATTAGAGCTATACATGGTTATAAGTGAAAACTTCATCTAAGTTCCTGGAAAGGATTCCACCAAATAAAAATATATATATATATATATATATATATATATATATGTTGTATAGCTGTTTTTGTGTGGGTATACGTAGATGTTAGTAACTGTTTTCTGGCGATGTCGGATAGGCTGTATCGTTGGGCTAATATGTTGTTACCATCGATATAAAGAAAGTAGATAATCAATTGACGCACGTAATGCATGTATGTACCGTGAACGGTAGGTTTTGATAATGACATATTATATACAATACATGTTGTATACACTATATATAGTGTATATTTGTATAATTAAATATGTTTTGTTGAATGCACTATAAAACGGACGAAGTTCTTGAATCTTCTTCGTATACAAATAAACTTTTGATAATAACTTTTTAACGAGGAACACTCTTCTGCAATATTTAAATAGGTTTTCGGTACCGATGATACATTACCTAGCTAACAGTAATAGAAGCATAATAGCAGCATAACAGCATATGCTAGAGCCTCAACTGTTTACATTGTGATATTATGCTGCCATTATGCTGCTATTAAATGTCTATTATGCTGCTATTAATTTGTCATGCTATTATGCTGCTGTTGTGCTGATATTATGCTGCCATTATGTTATTATTATGCTGCTATTAATTTTAAAAGTATATTATTCTGCTATTATGCTGCTCTTACTGTTTGCTGGGTAGGTGAGAATTGGATAGAGATACTTCAGTTGGGCTGATCCTATGGTATTCTTTTACTGTAAGTGTTATATATTCTCAACACTTACGAGATATTACAATATATTAGTGTTTTTAATAAATTATTACACTACCTTTAGTTTAATACGAAAGCGGCTTCTAAAGTAGGTCCTATATTAGATCCATTCGATTATAAAAACTTCTAAGTTCATGGATGAAAAGATATCTAACGTAATAAATATAACTATATATATATATAATATGTATGTATTGAATAACATATATACATTATATAATGTACAAATACAGATTAATTATTAATAAATCACTACATAAAATATACATTCTTTATTTTTATATATTATAAATAAGTAATCAAACAAGACTCGACATCATTTTATTTATAATACATGAGTTATTCAAATTAAATTAATATACTTGTATTTGTTTGGTTGGCCCTGAAAAGGGCCGGTTTGTTTATGGTAATGAGAAAAATTATCCATAAAGTTACATGATAACAATATATATACAAACCGTATAACCACCATATTTAATGTGTGTTTCTTCTTTCTGTGACTCGCTGGTTTATTGTATACCTGAACTTATATATTATTAATAAACTCCTGTATTGAATTTAAGTCTATAGTAATCCTATATTTATATTGTTAATACACCTGTTTGTATTACATGAATAGCCTATAACAGTGATGAGTTTAGATCCAAGTAATATAAGCTACTTACGACCACCCGTTAAGTAGATTTCGTATTATCTATAAATATATACTCCCGGAACTTCAACCAAATATGTTTACATAATGATCACCACATATTTTAAGCATTTTTCATAGTCTTGAAAATTTAACATTCGGAAATATCATAAATTGTAAAATGTAATGATTAAGTCAGTTTTAGATAATATAGTTTTAGATAATAGTGTTAGATAATATACCTACATAACATATACAACTCCATGGAGTATGCATACACGCGCTGGTTTTTAAATCAGAGATTTCCTTCTCCTAGATCTCTCACTGTTTAGCCTGGGTATCGATATACCCAGTGTACGCGGTGCACCAACGAGAAGGTACAAAGAGAGTCTTGACTTGTAGTACTATACAACCAAGTACTATTCACTCGAGGAGTTAGTAAGGTGGTTGTAGCTGAAAGTTAATCGTGCTACAACACTATAGACTACAAGCCCTGTGCAACACAGTATACAGTGTTATAAGCACCGCACCACATATATATATATATATATATATATATATTATATACTATATTATAATACATGATAATATATATTATTAAATTATGCGTATTTAAATCAGTGATGGCCAATTAAATCTCTCTAAATGTAGAATACCAGATGATATAAGAAGATACGTCCGTAGAACCTATTCTAGCTGCTCCCCGAGGTTGCGAGTATGGGAACGGTAACAAGTATTTTAATTAATTGTTATCATTACACAATTATATATATTTATATTTATATATATATATATATATATATATATATATTTATATATATATATATTAATGTGTTCGTATTCGAATTAAGATTAAATACGTGTCGAATAATAGCGTTGGTAACGAAACTGAATTAAAGTTTACAAATAAGAATATATATGTTCATCGTCTTGTTTCCCAGACTTTCGAATATTCTCAATTGGTTCGTAACATTCGAGACAAGCTGTCATCCGCTTTCAACAACTTCTAAGCAACAAAAGAAATATGGAGAATCGCCAACTATATTTGTATAGATGTATACATAAATAATATAGCATTCAACAAGGAAAACAACAGGACAGGCTAACTCTACGTAGCACACCGTGAACAGGAATATAAGGATGAAGATGAGTAAGCTGAAACAGCCGAGATGAAGAAAGAACAACGCAATAAGTGATGACACATTAGATCGCTAGGAATAATGTGGAAACAGCAAATGTATGAGGATTATAAGATCGAGATAAACCAGTCGATCACTCGATATATATTTGTTATATATATTTATATATATATAGTGATTTAAATATATATATATATATATGCATAAACATGTATGTAAGGAATGATATTTTGTGTATATATATATCATTCCTTACATATAGGCTATTTTTCCGGAGAGGTTAAACTTTTCAGAATACAAAGTAAATATTATATAATTATTAAAATTATAGTTTCCTATAAATTATTATGTATACATAATTATATATATATATCATAATATATATATATATATATATATATATATATATATATATATATCTTCGTAAGTATACATAAGTATAGCGTCTATAGATGCTATAGCATAGTATATATATATATATATATATATATACTTATGGACACCTATAGCAATATATTGTGCACATTGGGTGTACGGATGACACGTGACTAATCGACACGCCCCCTCGCGAGATGTTTGAGAAGGCGATCAACGAAATATTGTTAATTAAACCTTCAAAAGCTGTCGGGAGATGACCACAAGAAACACTGTATAGTTCATATTCATATATATTCATATATATATATATATATATATATATATATATATATATATGAATAAATGAAATTAGTTTATATATATACAATGTTTATATATAATATTGAATGCAATGTATAAGTAGAATCAGTGACAGCGATTAACTATGTATATATATATATATATATATATATATATATATATATATATATATATATATATATATATATACTATTAATACTTAATAAACAATATAATAGTTAAATATGTATTTAACTATAGTTCATTATATGTAATATGTTATATATATATATATATATATATATATATATATATATATACTGTAAACTGTGTTAATCCCAAATTACCGACCCCTCTCGTATCTCAGTAACCAAGATATATATATAAAAAAGTATATATATATATATATATATACATAACATATTAGTAATTTAATGATAAATACGAATTATAAATATTAAATAATTATTTTGAATATCAAAATATTCAATCATATAATTATTAATTGCTTAATATTATAAATCAATTAAATGTTTATAATAATTATAAAAATTATTTAATTTGAATAACTATTAATCATGTAACCAATTACTCCATTAAACAATATATATCTTAAGTATATCAAGTTACTATTAGCAACCCATATGATTTCCTTATTACCGACCCCCTAAATTACCTTAATACATCCAATTTATACTAACATTATTTATACCACGACTATTTTAGTGGTTCGATTATACACATATATCCAATTATCCGACCCCCCTGTTTATTCTTGTAAATATAATGATATCAAAAATGTAAATAGCCACATTATTCATTGCCATAATAGTATCTACTTATAAAATTTCGAATAAATATATTTAATATTGAATGTTATTACAAATAATCATGTAGGGGTCGGTAATAAGAGACTTTCCATGCAGGGAGACTTTCCCCTATGTATATAATCATGGAGATCTCCCTGATATAATAAATAAATATTATATATTATTGTTAATATTCACATTAAATAATAATAGCGTATAAGCTACCTATAGATAACGAAACTGAATTAAAGTTTACAAATAAGAATATATATATATATATATATATATATATATATATATATATTTATATATATATATATGTGTATGTTATAAATACATATATGTTCATCGTCTGGTTTCCCATGCTTACGAATCTTCTCAATTGGTTCGTAACATTCGAGATATTGGCATGAGGCTTAAGCCTGCATCTACTTTCAACAACTTCTAAGCAATCAAGAAATATGGAGAATCGCCAACTACAGAAAAAGATAGAATTCAACAAGGAAAACTGCAAAGCCAGCGATCTATATCAACGTACGAAACCGTATAAAGATGAAGCCGATGAAGCTGAAACAGCCGAGATGAAGAAAGAACAACGTAATAAGTGATGACACATTAGATCACTGTAAACGATGTCGAATATTGACGAAAATCTACGATCAATATATATATATATATATATATATATATATATATATATACCTATATATCATTCCTTACATACATGTTTATGCATATATATATATATATATATATATATATATATATATATATATATATATACCTATATATCATTCCTTACATACATGTTTATGCATATATATATATATATATATATATATATATATATATATATATATATATATATATAAACATGTATGTAAGTAATGATACTTTGTATATATACAAGGTATAATTCCTTACATACGGGCCTAGGGGAAAGTAACCGAATACGGACAGTGCCCGAATACGGACACTCTCTGTATCTCAGAAACCATAAATCCTACAAAAAAATGTTTAATGAATAAAATATTTATAATTATAAAAATAGTCTAAAAAAGTATTTTTTATTTTTGAATTATACAAAATATTGCTAATATATCCAATAAACTGATTTTCTTATTACGTTTTGAAATTTATGAAAAAAAATGTCAACTTAAAACCTTCTCAAGAATATACAAATATATCGATATAAAATATAACACTATATTATCAACAAATAAAGCATTCTAAAATTGTATTTTTAATTTCTATATTTTTTATCAAATGTTCATTGTTATATGCATATATCTAGAGGTCATATAAGTTCCTAATACGGACACTCTAAATGTCTTAATACGGACACCCTATAACCAATCAGCTAGCAGCATATGAACAATTTTGAAGCATATGAACAATTCCGTATTCGGACATGGGTAGCGAATACGGACACCCCCGTTATCTATGGAATTAAAAGATTGTATAGAGTTTTAAAATCACAATAATATCTATAATCATATAATATTCATATATTGTAATTTTTGAATAAAAATAATGAGTCATAAAAAGTTAAGACCATTTATTGTTAGTGTCCGTATTAGGTTACTTTCCCCTATATGCCAATTTTCCGGAGAGGTTTATATTTAGAGGATACTAAGTAAATATTCTATAATTACTAAAATTAAAATTAAATGAAACAATATAAATAATTATATATACAGTGAAAGCCGCTTACTTCGACAGCCACGTACATCGATAATTCGGCTACATCGACATTCCGAGATATTTTTGTTGGATTTACACCTATTTACATGTAAATTAATCCGCGTACATCGACAATCCACTTATATCGATAATTCGGCATTATCGACATATTTATAAGGTAATATTTGGAATTGAATCCACTTATATCGACAAATTTGATTATAAAACAAATTATTTACAAATAATTAATTTGTATGAAAAGTATTCCAATAGTATTCATTGCTATTCCCCACTACTCAATATCGTCAGTATATCTATAAATAACTTGATTTCCATTATAAGTAATACTAATAGTATTATACTATATATAGTTAAATATATTATATTGTAGTACCATATGTCACGGTAATACTATAAACTATTATATAATATACAAATAAATTGCATGGATCAACTCTCTTTATCGAGTACAAGTCGGTGGTGCATTGCATCACCAGATGCAGGTATATGAGCTCAATTGTAATTAACAATTCTTAGAGTAGATTTTGGTCATAAGAGCAATAGTATCAAAGGTATTGGAGTAACTTGCTAACATGTCGCATCACGAATTTTTACGCCATTAGTTTCCATTTAAGGGGTTTTTAGGTTTTTTTATTTTTTCTATATCCTATGTTATATTTAATAATTATTATACTTTAAAGTAATTCATTATTATACAATATGTCTAAATATCATCATATTATCTATTATACATCATTGTATTTCGAATATGTAAACTAATAGTATACTATATATAGTATGCATATATACATACATGCAATAATTTAAAAATAATATATAACTATATAACTATATAACTATATAACAAAAACTATCAAAAACATAAATAATAAAATAGACAAATATTCTTATAAATATAAAGATCGTGAATCAAATAAGCCGATCCTACCCATCACTGACTATACTGTATACTATCCTATAGGTTAAGTATAACCTATACTTTATAGTTAAGTATAATATATACTATATAGTATACTATACTATATATATATTATATATTATATAATATATTATATACTCTATACTATACTATAATATACTATATACATTTAAGTAATACTTTTTAATATATTCTTTAATTGAATTGCGATGGGTGTGTAAATAATTAGTTATTAAATATTAATAATATTAATATTATTTAATAAACATGTAATTAAACCTTTTTTGTTATTATATTATATGCATATATTATATTATTACATACAATTAATTATAAATAAACTAATGCGTTATACATCATTAGGGATACGCCCCTATCGCTCATATCGACAATCCGCCTATATCGACATTTGTGGAGCTTACACAACCATGTCGATGTAAGCGGCTTTCACTGTATATATATATATTTTTTTATTTATTACATACTGATATGAACCGTCAGAAATATGACAGGCTTAACTATTATATTAATAATTAACTAAATGTACTATAATAATTAATTATAAATTATTAATTTAATTATTAACTAAATTTACTATAATAATTAATTATAAATTAACTTTAAGTTATCGATTATAAAGCATACCCATACACATAGATGACCGCGGATTGAGTGGTCTGATGTAACAACGTACTGTTAGTGTAGGTAATAGTATTGCATAGCAGGTCAGTGTTAGTGGCAGTGATTCACTCTCGATTACTGCGGGACATCGTACGTGATAATCTTCAATGAAACCTAATTAAAAAATATTAAATAATCATTAAATAACAATTAATTAAAGATAAGTAGTGTAGCATTTATTATAAAAAATAACTATTGTATAAAATATCTATTAATATATATATATATATATATTAATATATATTAATATCTATTATTTAAGAATTGGGTATTATTAAATATATAAATAGTAACAAATGATAACAATTAAAAATATATTTATAATATTATAATATTAATATATTAATACTAATTAGTATACTACTATATATAAACAATATGTTATAATTGCCTATATATATTTAATTATTAAATATATATAATAATTATATTATACTCACTTTAAAAAAATAATTGAATATTGAATTACACTCAACAAAATTAATATTAACAATAACAATTTATGGATAATATAATGCGAATGCCAATCCGATAGGATGCGAATAACATAATGTTATGTGTCGATCATTGATTGGATAATAATAATATGATTATATTTCGACCAATCAAAATATATATAAAAATAAATGTTAATCAATATAGATAATAAAAGTATTTATAAATATCTTAAATATTCAACTTATTCAAAAAATTCAAAATTCAAACTTAAATATATATATAATATGTATAGTGTATATAACTTATACTATTATAATGTATTCTACATAAATATATAAGTATACAATATTATATGTAACTACTTAGATAAAGTGTAATACTAGATAGGCCTACTAGGCCATTACTGTATATTTCATTGATAACGATCGTAAAGGATTCCTGCGTTATGCTTATATCAGTAATCTAGCTTATTTATAAACTGTTTTCTAACTGCAACCAAAGGGATTTGTTGCAACTAATACATACGAATTAATAGACATACGGCAATTGATTATAGTCAAATACATATTAGTTGTTTTCTTTCTTATTTCTTGCTTTCTTATACCATATATGGTCCATCAATCAGTTACCAGAAATTAATACATTTTTTAAATGTTGCCTTGATATATATTTATATACCTATATAGGCCTAATTCATTATCAAACTCTTTTATTTCTCGATATTCGAATGTGCTGATTTAACTTTCTTTAGTCTACAAATTATAAAGTTTATTGATTATTCTGCTAGGTTATAACATTGCATAACTAAAATAATTAATAAACCTATATTATCAAGACCTCCTATAACCTATTATAGTATATTTTATTGGTATAAATGTATTTAGTTATCAGTTATTATACTAATCTAGAAGTATACTACATACAATATATATGTATACTTTGGAAATAATATTTAAATATGTAATGAAATATGCAATAGTCATATCAAGTAAGTATGTCATATTAGTAACTATTAACAAAGATTTTCCGAAGGATTCGCAAGATCTTTGCTATTAACAAGTAGCCCAATTTTATATATAATAAATAAATAGTATATAGTAAACTAAAACATTATATATAATATTGTATTTCATATATTTCTATAATTTGTGCTATAGTTTATTATTGTTTATTTAAATTTGATTTAAATTGTAGATGATATATTATAATAATACATTACAAATTGTACAAACATATATTAATTTGTAAATCTTAATATATATTACTAGATATTTACTTATATTTCAATCAACATTAAAACATTACCAAATTAAATTCAATACACAATAATTATCAAAACGTATAATATAAGATATTATGTAATATGAATTTTAAATTTTGCTTAAAATAATAATTTAATATTATAATATTACATATTAATTACTATAGTGATTCTAGTTAACTTGTAATTTATATTAAATGAAATAATTCTCATACAATTTATATAAATTATTCTATAAACAAGTTATACTAAGTATATATATATGTATAATATACAAAATTACAGTTATACATTTTATAATATTTTTAAATTAATTAAAAATAAAATTAATATCATATTAAATTAATAATTAATACATATTAAATATGTATGACTGTAAAAGAAGTAAATATATGGCCGAACCTTGTATAGAAAGTGAAGCTAAGTTACACATGAAGGATATGATAGATAAACAAATGAAATATGATGATATGTCACTTGCAAGGTAATATACAAATTAATATTATATAATAATTATCATTGATAATATATCAATAATAGTATATTTAATATATATCCTATATATATATTAGAAATATTATTATAATAATCATATCACATTATTATCGTTCTAAAATATATGTAAAATTAATAATATATATATATATATATATGTATTAATTATTGTATAATTATATGTAAATTGTATATTATATAAACTATTAACTTAATAATTAAGAATATTTTAATAGTTTAAATATTCATAAAAAAAGATCTCATCTGAAAATGTTATAAATTATTGATAATCCCTTTGATTTCAAGAAATACAAAAATATCTTAGAGATCCGCTTATATTTTATACAAATAAATATTTTCCTTTAGAATATTTGGTTACAGGAGAAGTCGTCAAATTTAAAATGAAAAGTCAGCACATTTAAAACACATATATTTTATATTCATATCATGATATAATTAGGTTGAAATTAGAACACTCGCCACAATTAAATATGGTCCACCTAATCACTATTGATATTATGTTCTGATTTTGTAATGGAGTGGATGTTTTAATTTCAACCTAGTTATATATTTGTATTTATTAAATACTATTTAAATATGATAACTTTTCATCGAGTCTTAATCATATTTTTAATTATTATAATTATTAATTTATTATAGATTATTTATAATCCTATAATTCAATACTATAATAATAATATATTACTATTTTATTTTATTGCATTGCTTATTAATTGTATTTATTCTTCTTTTAATTCCTATGAAATAATTTAGATATTAAGAATATACTTTCGTAACCAAAATTTACATACATTTTATATTTATAATCTTACGTATTTTATATTCATAATATTAATAAAATAAATAAATTAATTATCAATTAATCGTAATTTTATAATTTTTTAAGTTGTATTACCTATCTATTAAATAATCTATTCAAACTTTTGTTTATTTATCATGATTATGGTTTAGACATTTATAGCGTACTAAATTTGTATAGGAATTAATTATTATTGAATTTATCTAGTTAATTCAGTTAACCAGATATCACAATATTTATATCTTAATATTTATATGAATTCTTAAAATATATATATATATTTTTATAATATATTTTTTCGAATTTAGAAATTCATTAGTGTAATTAAAATATATATTTATAACTTGAATATATTAGTATTATAATATTTCAAAACTATTATTTATAACCAGCGCATTACCATAATAACATGTAAAATACACACAGCACTTTGAACACTAAGAAAGACTTCAGCAAACCCTTTATATTACATTCAGAATTGTCAACTCACAAAGGTACAAGGTATATATTAAGTATATTTGGTAAATATAAGTATATTTACGATATGTAGTTATATTAGATATTATTCAAAATAAAATATATATATATATATATATATATATGTATACATCAAATACAAAATCTTCTCGTTTACATTTATTCGGACTTAAATAACCCTTTAATAACTTCAATAATATCTATTTGTATATAGATATATAATTACATTTTTGTGATCAAAATGATATATAAAACATACATGTACATATCACGACTAAAACATTAAACACCCTGCCGTTCAGTGTGAATACATACGATCACCCCACCCCCCCGCAGGTCTATTAACGGGAGATAACTACGATAGGATGCTGGCGTCTGAACAAAGAGTGGAGGTATTACGAGCTGTTGGTCTTAACGATGATGATATCCACTTTTACTTGTCCATCCAGTGCAGTGATACGGTTTGTATGTAAGGGTGTGTGTGTGTGGGTGTGTATGGGTATGTATGTGGATGTGTACAAGCATATGGTTATGTGTATGTACATGACTATGTGTGTGGGTATGTGTATATTGTATTACTATATACAAACATAGCTATGTATTGTATCATGTGTATATGTGTGTGTGAGGTAGGATGTGTGTGTGTTCCATATCAACTAGTAGATATACCTGTACTATTCTATATAGTAGGGTTAAACTACATACACACAAATAAACTCTAAATGAGATGAAAGAACATCATGTATATGTGGCTAAGGCGTCAGACACACAAGAAGTAGGACACAGGATCGAGCCTCGTCCGGACCATTTATTAATTTTATAAAATGGGTCTTAAAATATTATTTAGAAGTGATCTTATATAATTGTGTATACATAAATGATCGGCTCTCGTTAAAACCATAGATGTCTTAACATAAGAGCTTAGAAGGGATATTAGAGCCATATATATGGTTATAAGTGAAAACTTCATCTAAGTTCCTGGATGGGATGAAATGACTCCACTAAATAAAAATAACAATTATAATATAACAATGTAACACACTATTTAGCATACACAAGATGTATGATGCACACTACAACTATAATAATAGAATACAGCATTTGTGAATAAACTAGGCTTTGTAGAATATGTATGTTTTTAGATGAGTTTGAATGTTTCGAGATCTTTCAGTTGTGATAGAAGTGTAGATACCTTTAAACTTGCTACAACATCTTATCTAGATAGTAGCGTATTAATCTCTCTTATATCATTAACACCGAACTCAAGTTATGCACTATATTGATAATATCTGTTTGCTTGATTAATAGTAATATTGCCTACTAAACTGTTAGTTGTTGGTAATGTATATATAACTTAAACTTCATTATCTATTCATTTACTGTAGTGAGAATGCTTTAAGATAAAGTGTAATATTACTTATTATTATTTTTGTAGAACTACATAAACATTAACTTTTAAAGTATTATAAATATTCATAATATGAACTATATAAGGTATAATAACTATATAAGGTCACCGTTATGGTGGCTTGATAAGTGATTAATACCTAGATAATGATCACTAAATAGTTACTTGTAGTATATTAAGTAATTGTATATAATTATATTTATTCTAGAATAATCGTTCGAAAAGGAGACTAGAAAATCTAGAAGTTACAGAGGAAAGATTACAGAGAATTAGAGATACAATTCACGATCATAAGCAGTCACTGGATGAATCAAACTCTGAAGTTAACTTAATAATGAATTATTAGTTATATAATCTATTCTATAGTTTTATATATGTATTCATTCCATAATTTAAAATTAGTTATTAAATTAATTTATCTTTATATTTCCAACGATTTACTTTTTATAAATATGTATTAAAAATAAATTTATTTGTAAATTCATTTTAACCAAAAATATATAGATATTCGTCATATTTTTTATAATAATATATTATTTCTATAGATCTATATTTTTCATATATTTATATATTATATTAACATATTTATTACAAAATTTAAAATACACAAAAATAATTATTCCTCAATTTATTTAGAAAAAAATATATGTTTCACATTAAATATATTAATTCATGACTTAGTTATTCCATTAAATAATCATTAATTATAATAGTTTTCAGGAAAAAAGAGTTTAGGAAGGCATAGAATGGAGTTGGAAAAACTGATACGATCCTTGAACCCCATTGGCGATAAAGTTCTGCAGAATTTTGTGATGTCAAAAGTACTTCCTGTCAACAAATTAGACAGTAAGGTTATCATAGTATATATATTAAATAGTAATGAGTATATTATTTGTATTCCAAAATATGTAATTTCACTAAACAAATATAAGCAATTTGTATGTAAGATGAGATATTTAATTATTCCAAATGAATTATATTCTTAAACCTACAGAGTATGTATGTCTAAGTCCTAGATTTCATCTACAATTACACACCAATATTCATAAATTACACTTATCAATGATTTTCTGATTAATGTTTAAATGTAAATATTCAATTGAAACAACACATTTATATAATTAAGTAATTTCGCCATAACAGTATATATGTTCTAGTATCTAATTGCTATATGTTAACTAAGTTATTCGTGTATATCCATATATGTATATTATCAATGTAAAGAAAATGGATAAGCAATTGAATGTATGGCAATTTGCGATGGAGGTGTTACAGTCAAAACCTATACTAAATACCTAATCAATTTTAAATATTATTATATATTATTATAAATAAATTGATAATTACGATACAATTTAATGTACTATACTATTAATAAAAATTATATATATATAAAATACAACATATAAACATTCCTCATAATTGTGGTATTTAAATGTATTTTAATTGAAGATATCATACTATTTTATTTACATATATAATCTAAATCCATAGATATAAATAGGTGTCATTTCATCATTGAAATACTATTACTGTTAATATTTAACATATATAATATAACTAATATCCAATCAAAATATCTGATGATATTTTATTAATTTATCGATACAATTATCTATATTTTACATGCATTGCATCAATTGTTTATCTATGATCTTATATTGATGTTTTATACCTGTATTACTATATACCTATATACCTATATTCTCGCATTCAATACATTTAACATAGTTAAACCAAGCTCCGTGAAAGTTATAGAAAAATAAAGTGATTCACTCATATTTAACTCACTTACATAAATATTATATATAATACATTTAACATAGTTAAACCAAGCTCCGTGAAAGTTATAGAAAAATAAAGTGATTCACTCATATTTAACTCACTTACATAAATATTATATCTTAGATACTAGCAATAGATAATTATATTATGTATTAGTGAATAACAGTTAAAATCATTCACATATAATTAAACTGATGTAATTTACCTGCAGCTTCATATTATCGGCAAAGATTCTAAGGAAAGTTATAACACTTACGTTTTATCGTGTAATTCGCTTTGTATACAAAAACCAACAGCGCCACCTATATAGGGTACATTTTTGGACTATGTGTTGTTTTAATGCAAATTCGTATCTAAATATTGTTATCAACTATATTTTTTAAATCCAAATATTATGCTTTTACTTATTATTTATATGATGAAAACTAAGTGTTCATTACAAATATATAACAAAGCAATAGTATATGTTGGTTTTAAATCCTATACATATCTATGTGGCGAGTAAAAGCTAATTTGTATTTCATGTAATTTAATAGAGCATTGAAAACATTGTTGTTCAGAAGCCACGCGAAACCTAAATCTATTTCAGTGATTTCTATACTACTGCTAGCAACGGGATGCCTTAATACTAATAATCACATTGCATAGATAGTGAATGTTATATATTTGATTCACGAAATATTGTTATCGGTATGTAGTATATCATGCATATGAATACTAGATAAACCAAAACTATTAATACATTAGAAATGATTCTCTCCCTTCCCTAATCAGCTAATGGTGAATCTTTATCATCATATTTAGAGGAAAGCAAGTGCTGAAGTAGCTCAATCAAGTAAACTGTGTTCGAGTGTGAATGAGAATTTAGAAATCAAACCCCCAGAGGAATCACATAACCAAGCAGATACGAGTCACTGTTTTCTTGACAATAAATGGGTTTATAATAGTAGGTATTTTATCATGATAGTGTTTCAAAATAATTACAAATATATTATAATTTGTTAACCTATTTTAAGTTTGATTCATCTCGTAGATAATTTCATTAAACATTATTGCATGTTCTAATGTACACCTGTAATATAGATCACTATTGTGATAGTTCTTTCTACCTTTAAATAAATATAGTTACTCTAATTCCTTTATGAATTTTTCATATATTGTCTTTATTTTTCATTATCTTTATTTATCTATATATTATAATGTTATTTTCTCAAATTTGATATTATTTAATAAATATGATAATGAACTAATTACATTTATAATACAGGAGAAAATAGCCACGACAGAAGAAAGAATGAAAGTAGTACACGAAATACACGTTATTATTAGTCATTGTCTATTTATAGATGATATTAACAAAGATAATGAGATTAAATGTGTACTATATAGCTTATAGAGGCCCCATTATTATATAGTACATTAGATGTGTAGCAACTATTGCCAGTGATATTCTCTACACTCTTTCACTACTACTTCCTACTAGAGAGAATATGGGTTTATCTAATACATATATCTTAATTGTTGTTTGTGCGAATGATAAATATAAATAATGACTCATCACTGATGACTAATTAGTCATATTGTGATTACATTACTAATAGAATCAGTGCTACGATTAATACATTGTTTTAAGTGTACCCCTACACTATCAATATTGAATGTAACCAGCATTAAAGGCGGTTATCTTGTTTGTACTTATTTCTGTTATTTACTAAATATATTGAATACAAATGATACAACCTTTTACCATCGATATAAAGAAAGTGGATAAGCAATTAACGCACACATGTATAAAATAGACAAGTGATGGCACTTTTATCGATAAATTAACAAAATAGCATCAGTGATTTTGATTGGATATTACTTCTATCTATATCAATGGATTTAGATTATAAATATCAATAAAATAGTATGATATTTTCAATTTAAATACACAAAATTACGAAGAATGTTGATATAATGTATTTTAAATATATAATTTTATTTTTAGTATAGATAGTACATTAAAATTGGTAGTAATTATCAATATATATGTATAAATAAATATTAATTTTAAATAAAAAGTAGTGAGCCAGATAGTGGGTTTCGACTGCAGCACCCGTAGCGGATAATGCCATTCACTACATTCAATTGCTTATCCACTTTCTTTATATCGATGCCTTATACGTAGATGATTATGAATATTTTCAGTGGATAATACATTAAAGCCTCTAAACAGAACACAAGTAGTAACCTAGTCTGGTTATACACTACAGTAGCTTGTAGAGGCAGTCCTAGGTATGGTTATATGTAGTGTATCATACAACATATACTTCTATTTCATTTTACGAATTAAAGTTAATTAACATCAAGTAATCATATAATATAGTATATGCTATAGTATATATATATATATATATATATATATATATATATATATATATATATATATATATATATAATATATATATATATATATATATATAGAATTATATCAAAATAGAGTTATAATTACAATTTCACTTTAAATCCATTTCTAATACGAGTTTCAAAAATCAAACTTTGTAGGTGTAATTAAGGAGTTAATCTATGCGTATGTGAAATTATTTAATCATTAATAAATTCTAGTGAACTTAATAACTATATAGAAGTGCAGGCCTTGCTTTACTATTTGTATATTATCACACACACACACGCACATATACATTTAGATAACTAAATAATACTGAACACAGGAGAGATCTTCACCTGAATACATCTGCAACGCCTACATCAAGTTACACAGACTGTCTGCGCAGGAGATCCAGGCGTTGCCCACATTCCGCGAATACCTCGCAGGAGTGCCTAGTAAGGTGAGTCATTCCTGACTAATGGACGGGTCTCCTTTAGTAGGGATGGGATCAAATACGTATTTGTATTCGTCTTTAATACGTTGATTTGGTGTATTTTTATTTGTATTTGAATGATTATTCAGTGATGTTTTGTATTTGATTATTGTATTTGGTGTATTTGATCAAATACAGGTTCTAATACACTTTTAAAAATATGTTATATTAATAATTTAATAGAATGTAGAATTTAAACAATTGATTTATGAATGTAAACAAAATTAACAAATAATTTACCATTTATATTATATTAAAGAATATATTTATTAAATAGTAAAAATTATATAATGATCATTTTAAAATAATGTTATGAATATGTAAATTTAATATCAAAATATCTATATATGTAAATTTATGAATTTAACTTTATATTCCATATTGAAAATATATAGGTGTTATAGATTATAAATTAAAATATCCCAAACAACCAGTCTATTATTTACAGTTTTTTATTTTATTGATTTTCTTTAGGAATTAAATATATTTTAAATATATTTCTATTAATAATATTGTGATTTTTAGATTTAATATTTAATGTGTTAATATTTATATTTGTTTTTGTATTTGATCAAATGTATTTTCATTTGTATTTGTATAACAAATTTAATAAATATTTGTATTTGTATTTGATAAAGTGTATTTTATACCTTAGTGGTATATGCTGATCTACTGTTTACATGTATTAGAGGGAGTTCAGGATTTATAGTTCCGTTCTTTTTGATGATAAGATATGATATACATTTACAAACCAAAACCAAAATTTAAACTTAAATATATATATTATATTTAATAATTTATCATTATTTAATACTAGTATGTAGTGAAGTACATATTTATTAGAAAGAATGTGCCTTTACAAGCAACATCCACCTTTGAAAGTACTAATATATTTAAAGAGTAGACTTAACTCCCCTTTATTTATAATACTGCAAGTTTCATTTATGTAGTGGTATTACATTCGAAAATTAACTATTTTAATAAATTAATATACATAAATACAGCTGTAAATAAAGGTTAACTTTGATACTTTTTATAGCCAACCATTGCAAACTTTCACTCAATATTCTATTTTACTATAACTTAATACAGTTTAAGTATTTGCATATTTCAACACAAATAGTTATTATAAATTTAAGATATATCAAATATACTATTTTTAATGGTTTTTAATTATATTTTTATGTCAAATTTAACTTGTAAAACATGTATTTTTAAAAGTAATTATTAAAATATGTATTATTCAGTAATTTAACTGTTTTATTATATTCAATAAAATATAATATATGCAGGTCTATATATTATTAATATACTTCTGAAATAATAATGCTAATATATATATATATATATATATTAATATATATATGTATTTCAATTTAATAAAATTTAATTAAATCTTTCATCTTATGTTAATCTAATTAAATAGAATTGTATATGTTAATTTTAGTTTTTAATATGATATTATATTCTCAATGATAAACCGCTAAATGATAAGATCATCTAAGATATTATTTATGAATGAATGAATGATATCATAAATGAAAATAATTAAAACTATTAAACTCAATACAATTATTCTATTATATTTATATATATATAGTCACTGTATATAAATGTAATAACACACCACCACCACCACCACCTGATATCAGATCCTATACCTGAAGAATCTACACAAGACAACCACCGAATGTAATCTTCGTAGCTTGTTCGATAGATTTACTAGCAAAGATTGCGGTGATCGGGTAACGGAGTACAAACTGATGAAAGGTCGCATGAGAGGTCAGGCGTTCATCACATTTCAAGGTCGAGTAACATTAGCATACCACATGTATAGTAAAGTGTTATTAAACTGGTATAATATCTACTAGTAACGGCAATTGAATACTTTCTGTTTTTATGTGTTCTAGTTAATTTATGGTAAATAATAGAGTTTCTCGAAAATATCTCATTAATCAGTATATATAAAAAATGTACATCGAATTGTATTGATTCCAAAATGTATAGGTAAATTAAATTTGTATACATAAATTTAATTATATTGAATTATTATTTGATTTGAATGCAATAATGATATATTTCATTATTTTATTGAATTTGATTTTATCATAGACATTATAATTGGGTAGACAGATATTTATATAAATCTGCAATGTAATGTATTTGGTATTATAACCATCGATGTAAAGAAAGTGGATAAGCAATTGACGCACACAATGCATGTAAAAGATTGATACGTGAATGGTATTTTTATCGATAAATTAACAAAATAGTATCAGTGATTTTCATTGGATATTAGTCATATTATATATGTCAAAAATTAAAACAGTAGGCTTTTCGTCGAAATAGATTAAAATGACTTATATCTATATCAATGGATTTAGATTATAAATATCAATAAAATAGTTTGATATCTTCAATTTAAATACACAAAATTACGAGGAATGTTGATATGATGTATTTTAAATATATAATTTTATTTTTAGTATAGATAGTAAATTAAAATTGGTAGTAATTATCAATATATATATTTATAAATAAATATTATTATAAATAAAAAGTAGTGGGCCAGATAGTGGGTTTCGACTGCAGCGCCCGTAGCGGATAGTGCCATACACTACATTCAATTGCTTATCCACTTTCTTTATATTGATGATTATAACATGGAAATCATATGATTATATAATTAAATATTTCTTTACTTTAATGTTCAGATACAAAATGTGTATTAATATTAATTTAAATAGTTTTTCTCCACATGAATACATACTTATTCATGACAGGCAACAATGCTAACTTATGCACCAATATAGTAATCCATGCTACCATATATTTATATCATTAATATATATATATAATTTTATAATTATTAATGTTAATATATATTAAATAGATGAAACTAAAGCTGCCAAAGCTCTCGCTGCTGTTAATGGATTTATTTTACATGGTCAACCTATTATCATATCTTATGGTAATAAAACAAATTAACCAACTTCTGTTGTTATTATTTCTTATCATATCACATATCATTATCACTCTATTAAATTTAGATTTTATAATTTTGTAATTGAATATATTTATGTCAAATTTATATACACATTTATAAAACTATATCAAGATTCACAAATAAATGATTACAAGAAATTTTATTTAACTTTGTTTAGTTTCACAAAATAAAACAAATAAATATTATTACATTTAATTATTTATATTTAATTATTTTATATAGCTTAATTATAGTATATCTATTATGACTTTTAAACTTAATATATACAAATTGTTATAATTTTACAAAAATAAATGATAATTTATATAATTAAATAATAACAAAACATATAGTACTTAACTGACTACATATTCTATAAGAGATAAGTTGGTTACGTGCACAATTCTATGTAATTATCTTTATCTCAATCTATATAATTATAATTATTTGTAAGAACATGTATATTAATAAACGTAAGTATAAATAATATTTATATATAACATTGTACCCTAATATAATGTTTACTAATAAAACACATGTATATTGAGATAGTATATATACCTTCACTTGTTTGTTTGATATGTTATGTACAAATACTTTATACACTACTGAAATAATACCAAACAATTAAATAATTAAATACTGAATATTATAATTAAATACTTACATTAACCTCAATATATAAATCAATAATCATTCTTTTTAGTTTTAACTTAAAATTACTATATATAGGCCTATTGGAATTATATATATATATTAATTAAAATAATGATAATACTTATTATATCTATCTTTTGTTATCAATTTTCATATGACACATTATATTTATTATATAATCACAATTTGATAAGATTTAATAATAAGAAATATTAAACAATTGGATAGACTACCATTTGAACAATCTGCACTAGTGTTCGAAATGAACCCGAACTGAAGCTCACATTTAAAAAAAATAACGGTCCCAAACCGAACTGAAGCTTTGTTTAAAACGAAACCGAACTATTATTAAATTACAATCCTAGACCGAACCGTTGATATATATTGTCAATTTAATAACACAATTGTATATCTTTATTAATTATATTTTATCATAGATAAGTAAGGTATCATGAGATATTATAAACCAATAGAAAAGATAATATGAATTATTATATGAGTATTATATTATAGGTTTAATAACCTACTAATAATAATTATATAAGTATTATATATTAGTTTTATTTTACATCATTAGCAATATTTATAATTTTTATTTAAAATAGAGCTTTGACAAATACTTTAAAATAGAATTAAAGAAAAAGGTATTAGTTTTCGGGTGTAAATCCCGTCGGGATATTAATATAGGTTATAGAATAATATTTAGAAGTGATCTTATATAATTTTGTAAAAATAAATGATTTTAATAATAGTTTTACATGGGAACGGCTTCGAAGGGACATTATATCTATAGAGCCATATTGTTATAAGTGAAAACGTAATCTAAGTTCATGGATAGGATGGAAAGAATTTACCAAATAGAATAACAATAACAATATTATTAATAAGACTTCGAAGCTTCACTCATCTTTTTAGAGTTTTGAAGCTAGTTCGAACTATTCCATTTATTTATGAAGCAGGTTCGAACTCTTGAATTATTTTACAAATGAACTTTGAACTATACATTTTTTTTGATTGAAGCTTCTAAGCACCAGTAGTTGGGTTAATTTCAAACACTAATCTGCATACATTTAGAATTCATTGAATTTAATATTAATTCAAATTTATTATGTGATATTCTTTATAATTTGTCAATTGATATGAAAAATATGTAAATAAAATAAAATATTATTTACTAAATATTAGTTGTAAATATCTTATTATAATATACATTTAATTTTAATTTTTCTCATATTAAATTACTTATATATTAATCTGTAATTGTTTAATCTCCCTTACAAATCTAATTATTTAGAAAATAGATATTTAGTCATTAACAATATTAGATTAAAATATTTAAAAAATATTATATAAATTAATTGTTGATAGGTGAACCTAATTAGTTATAATTATTTTATAATATTATATGATAGGTGTACTTTGTTGATATAGTATACTATAATATATTATATGATAGTTGTAATTTTTATAATTTTAATCATTTGACTTATTTTAATAGGTATATATCATAGAATGGATTTATAATAAAGTATTTGTGAGGCATTATAGTAATGTAAGTGAAATTGAATTTTAATAAAAAATATGATGTACTATTATAAACACAATGGCGGATTATTATTCACATTGATGAACAAACTTTATCTCAAATAGTAGTCTACTTAATGCAAATGTCTGATATACCTATATATAATTAGGAATTGTAATATAACTTAATTATTTACTAATTTAACATTAGAATTAAATAATACGATATCAACTATAGCGCTATTATGAATGAGTTATATTGTACATTACATAACAGACACAATTCATTACGAGTATATAAGTCCTGAAATATTTCAGTTGGTCAATGGTGAGAGTCAGCGAATATGTTTCCCATTCAGTTTTTGTTGTGATATCTAGAGATAGGCTAATTTCATATTTGTTTAGTTTAAGATTGAGAGGATATCTATAACTAGATATAGAGAAGACATTATCTTTAATTACGCGATAATATACTACCAAGTCTGGCTTGGCCATTAGAAAGTAGTTCATGTATACATATATAACCTTAGGGAGTGTCTTAAAGTCTGATAGAGTAGCTTGTTCCATAGTGAGGCTTCGAATATCTAGTTGTTTTCTCTGACATTACACTATAGCATTGGTTAATTGGAAGGAATACTACCTGGAGTGATAATCCAGATATAATGACTTTTTTAATTAAATATGAAAATTTGTAATTAATTCTGGAAGAACCCCGATCCATAAATAATAACTAGTCGAAAACCTACTAGAATATGGGATATTAAATATAATTTGTATACATCTACGAATAACTCGTTTATGTTTTTTAATATACTGTGAAGCTCAAATTAAGATAATATTCCCATAATCAAATCTTGATAGAACCACACTTTCAATAAGTCAAATAGTCGATTTCATTGATAAATATTTATAAATGATATTTATATTATGTAAATGATAATTGCTGATTTACATATATTATTTATTTATTTATTTATATATAGTTTATTGACTTCAAAAACACTGTGTGGTTATAGGCGTCGTTAGATAATAAAAAACAAAAACAAAAATAAATAGAGAACGAATAATAAAATAAAATAGAACGAATTACAATGACTTAAAATGAACATACAGTTTACGTTTAAACAATGACATTGATGTAACATAACGAATATCATAAGGAAGAGAATTCCAGCTTTTCGGAGCAATAACCGAGAAAGCAGATTCAGAGAATGCCAACGATGTATATTGTTGCACCAACTTCATGATGTGGCACTTCCGACTTGACCTGTTTGAACTCTGAATAGTAATGGATTGAGCTATATATTCAGGAAATCCACGGTGAATAGCCTTATGTGTAATACACAATAGCCTATGTATACAAATATATCTAAACTTAAGCCAGCCTAATGATCTCATTAAATCAGATATAGAAACAATTGAAGCAAAGTTTAGTTTATATAATACACGTATAGCACGATGTTGAATACACTCAAGTTTATACATAAGGTTGACAGGTAAATTACATAATAATGAACAGCAATATATAAGTCTGCTGAAAACTAGCGAGTGAATTAAACATTTCGTCATGGCGAAGGTAAGCTTATTACGAGATTTTCTAATAGTATATAGAAAATAGGTGGCAGTACGAATCATGTTATTAATATGTGGAGAGTAGTCTAGGTGAGAGGTTAGAGTGAAACCGAGGGTAGTTATAGATTAAGAAGTTGGTAGTGATAGTAAAAAAGGATGAGTGATTGATAGTGGAGAACTGGTTCTCGAAAATATGATAGTGTCAGTTTTAGTCATATTTTTAAATACATGATCTGACTGCGATAAATTACATGAAACAATTATTCCAAGGAATTTAATTTTAGATGAAGGAGTAATTAAAATATCAAATATAATATCAGGAAAAACCAAATTAGAAAGAGAAATATTTAAGAGCATAGTTTGACTACTATTTATAAGTAAAGTAGTATTTAAGAGCTATTTATTATTCTATAATATTATTTGCACGTAACATTAATTTTTCGCGATGACAAGATTCAGCGTAAATTTGATCCGCATATATATGATATGTCACATTTAGTGTTTGTTCTATTATATATTTCAAGGGAAAAATATAAATAGTAAAACATAGAGGACCTAATGTGGATCACTGTGGTACCCAGTATAATGAAATATCATCTGAAATACAATTATGAATTTTAATCGAATAGGTTCTATCTTTGATAATTATAATTCATATTTGTAAAGCATCTCCAGTAATGCCTATTAGTGATAGTCTATTTATAAGTATATCATGAGAAATACTATCAAAAGCATATGGAAGGTCAAGTTATAATAATTGAATAGAGCTATTTATATAAATAAAAATAAATATAGTGAGCAAAACAGTTTTATTATAATGTCCCTTCTTATATAGACGTTGATATGCATCAAAACGTTATTATTATTAATATATTTAATGAGTTTTTTAGTTTTATTTATTTTTAAATTGTACCTATAATAGGAAGCATGGATATGTCTAAATTGCCAATTTCATTAGAATCTAAACATGGTATTCTTATAATTAGACCTATCAAAAATAATTTTAAGAAATTCAGTTATTTAATAAATCAATTATAATTGTAGAGAAGAGAGGAGTAATATTATTAGCTAATTCTTAAGTTCAGAAAGGATAATAGGATCAAAAAAGGATAATGAAATAGATTTAATTATATAATTATAGATATCAAAGAGTGAAGGAAAGAGAAAAGTAACAAATGAAGATGAAGATGTAGGAACGGATAATGAAGGAGTACTAATATCCTAAACAATATTATTTATTTAATTTAATTTATTAAGCTATATAAAAGAAATAAATATAAATAATTAAATGTAATATTATTTATTTGTGATTCTTAACATAATTTTATATAAATGTGTATATAAATTTGACATAATCAAATTCAATTATAAAAGTATAAAATCTAAATTTAATAGAGTAATTATTATGTTATCAAATCATAAAATAGTTAATATGTGATATGGTAAGAAATAATAACAACAGAAGTTGGTTAATTTGTTTTATTACCATAAGATATGATAATAGGTTGACCATGTAAAATAAAGCCATTAACAGTAGCGAGGGCTTTGGCAGCTGTAGTTTCATCTATTTAAATATATTAACATTAATAATTATATATATATTTATATATATATATATATATATATATATATATATATATACATATATATATATATATATATATATATATATTAATAATATAAATATATGAGATGGATTACTATATTGGTGTATAAGTTAGCATTGTTGCCTGTCATGAATAAGTATGGATTCATGTGGAGACAAACTATTTAAATTTATATTAATACACATTTTGTATCTGAACATTAAAGTAAAGAAATATTTATTATATAATCATATGATTTCCATGTTATAATCATCAATATAAAGAAAGTGGATAAGTAATTGAATGTAGTATGTGGCACTATCCGCTACGGGCGCTGCAGTCGAAACCCACTATCTGGCCCACTACTTTTTATTTATAATAATATTTATTTATAAATATATATATTGATAATTACTACCAATTTTAATTTACTATCTATACTAAAAATAAAATTATATATTTAAAATACATCATATCAACATTCCTCATAATTTTGTGTATTTAAATTGAAGATATCAAACTATTTTATTGATATTTATAATCTAAATCCATTGATATAGATAGAAGTCATTTTAATCTATTTCGACGAAAAGCCTACTGTTTTAATTATTGACATATATAATATGACTAATATCCAATCAAAATAACTGATACCATTTTGTTAATTTATCGATAAAAATACCATTCACGTATCAATCTTTTACATGCATTGTGTGCATCAATTGCTTATCCACTTTCTTTACATCGATGGTTATAATACCAAATACATTACATTGCAGATTTATATAAATATCTGTCTACCCAATTATAATGTTTATGATAAAATCAAATTCAATAAAATAATGAAATATATCATTATTGCATTCAAATCAAATAATAATTCAATATAATTAAATGTATGTATACAAATTTAATTTACCTATACATTTTGGAATCAATACATTTCGATGTACATTTTATATATATATACTGATTAATGAGATATTTTCGAGAAACTCTATTATTTACCATAAATTAACTAGAACACATAAAAACAGAAAGTATTCAATTGCCGTTACTAGTAGATATTACACCAGTTTAATAACACTTTACTATACATGTGGTATGCTAATGTTACTCGACCTTGAAATGTGATGAACGCCTGACCTCTCATGCGACCTTTCATCAGTTTGTACTCCGTTATCCGATCACCGCAATCTTTGCTAGCAAATCTATCGAACAAGCTACGAAGATTACATTCGGTGGTTGTCTTGTGTAGATTCTTCAGGTATAGGATCTGATATCAGGTGGTGGTGGTGGTGGTGTGTTATTAAATCTATATACAGGTAACTATATATATATAAATATAATAGAATAATTGTATCGAGTTTAATAGTTTTAATTATTTTCATTTATGATATCATTCATTCATTCATAAATAATGATGATAAAGATCATAAAGATGATGTGTTTTATCATTGAGAATATAATATCAACTATATAATATTAACAACTCAAATCAAAATATAAAAATCTATTTAATTAGATTAACATAAGATGAAAGAGTTAATTAAATTGTATTAAATTGAAATACATATATATATATATATATTAATATATATATATATATTAGCATTATTATTTCGGACGTATATTAATAATATATAGACCTGCATATATTATATTTTATTGAATATAATAAAACAGTTAAATTACTGAATAATACATTTTTAATAACTAATTTTAAAAATATATGTTTTACAAGTTAAATTTGACATACAAATATAATTTAAATACCATTAAAAATAGTGTATTTGATATATCTTAAATTTATAATAACTATTTTTGTTGAAAAATGCAATTACTTCAACTGTATTAAGTTAAATAGAATATTGAGTGAAAGTTTACAATGGTTGGCTATAAAAAGTATCAAAGTTAACCTTTATTTACAGCTATATTTATGTATATTATTTTATTAAAAGAGTTACTTTTAGAATGTAATACCACTACATAAATGAAACTTGCAGTATTATAAATAAAGTGGAGTTAAGTCTACTCTTTAAATATATTAGTACTTTCAAAGGTGGATGTTGCTTGTAAAGGCACATTCTTTCTAATAAATATAGACTTCACTACATACTAGTATTAAATAATGATAAATGATACAAAATATAATATATATATTTAGGTTTAAATTTTAGTTTTGGTTTGTAAATGTATATCATATCTTATTATCAAAAAGAACTGAACTCCTGAACTCCCTTCTAATACATGTAAACAGTAGACCAGCTATACCACTAAAGGTCAGGGTTGGAGTCAAATACATTTTATCAATTACAAACACAAATATTTATTAAATTTGTTATAGAAATACAAATGAAAATACATTTTATCAAATACAAAAACAAATATAAATATTAAATCAAAAAATCACAATCCCTATCCTAATACCAGATTGCATAATAATTAATAGAAATATATTTAAAATATATTTAATTTCTAAAGAAAATCAATAAAATAAAAAACTGTAAACAATAGACTGGTTGCTTGGGATATTTGAAGTTATAATTTATAACACCTATATATTTTCAATATGGAATATAAAATTAAATTCATAAATTTACATATATAGATATTTTGATATTAAATTTACATATTCATAAAATTATTTTAAAATAATTGTTATATAATTGTTTACTATTTAATAAATATATTCTTTAATATAATATAATAAAAATGGTAAATTATTTGTTAATTTTATTTATAAATCAATTGTTTAAATTATATTAAATTATTAATTTGACATATTTTTAAAAGTGTATTAGAACCTGTATTTGATAAAATACACCAAATACAATCATCAAATACAAATACATCACTGAATAATCATTCAAATAAAAATAAAAATACACCAAATCAACGTATTTAAAGATAAATACAAATACAGATTTGACCCCATCCCTGCTAAAGGAGACCCGTCAATTAGTTAGGAATGACTCACCTTACTAGGCACTCCTGCGAGGTATTCGCGGAATGTGGGCAACGCCTGGATCTCCTGCGCAGACAGTCTGTGAAGCTTGATGTAGGCGTCGCAGATGTATTCTGGTGAAGATATCTCCTGTGTTCAGTATTATTTAGTTATCTAAATGTATATGTGTGTGTGTGTGTGTGTGTGATAATATACAAATAGTAAAGCAACGCCTGAACTTCTATATAGTTACTAAGTTCACTAGAATTTATTAATGATTAAATAACTTCACACACGCATAGATAAACTCCTTATTACACCTACAAAGTTTGATTTTTGAAATCCGTATTAGAAATGGATTTAAAGTGAAATTGTAATTATTACTCTATTTTGATATAATTCTATATATATATATATATATATATATTATATATATATATATATATATATATATATATATATATATATATATATATATATATATATATACTATAGCATATACTATATTATATGATTACTTGATGTTAATTAACTTTAATTCGTAAAATGAAATAGAAGTATATGTTGTATGATACACTACATATAACCATACCTAGGACTGCCTCTACAAGCCACTGTAGTGTATAACCAGACTATGTTACTACTTATGTTCTGTTTAGAGGCTTTAATGTATTATCCACTGAAAATATTCATAATCATCTACGTATAAGGCATCGATATAAAGAAAGTGGATAAGCAATTGAATGTAGTGAATGGCATTATCCGCTACGGGTGCTGCAGTCGAAACCCACTATCTGGCTCACTACTTTTTATTTAAAATTAATATTTATTTATACATATATATTGATAATTACTACCAATTTTAATGTACTATCTATACTAAAAATAAAATTATATATTTAAAATACATTATATCAACATTCTTCGTAATTTTGTGTATTTAAATTGAAAATATCATACTATTTTATTGATATTTATAATCTAAATCCATTGATATAGATAGAAGTAATATCCAATCAAAATCACTGATGCTATTTTGTTAATTTATCGATAAAAGTGCCATCACTTGTCTATTTTATACATGTGTGCGTTAATTGTTTATCCACTTTCTTTATATCGATGGTAAAAGGTTGTATCATTTGTATTAAATATATTTAGTAAATAATAAGAATAAGTAGAAACTAGATAACTGCCATTAATGGTGGTTACTTTCAATATTGATAATGTAGGTACACTTAAAACAATGTATTAATCGTAGCACTGATTCTATTAGTAATGTAATCACAATATGACTGATTAGTCATCAGTGATGAGTCATTATTTATATTTATTATTCGCACAAACAACAATTAAGATATATGTATTAGATAAACCCCTATTCTCTCTAGTAGGAAGTAGTAGTGAAATAGTGTAGAGAATATCACTGGCAATAGTTGCTACATATCTAATGTACTATATAATAATGGGGCCTCTATAAGCTATATAGTACACATTTAATCTCATTATCTTTGTTAATATCATCTATAAATAGACAATGACTAATAATAACGTGTATTTCGTGTACTACTTTCATTCTTTCTTCCATCGTGGCTATTTTCTCCTGTATCATAAATGTAATTAGTTCATTATCATATTTATTAAATAATATAAAATTTTATAAGATAACATTATAATATATAGATAAATAAAGATAATGAAAAATAAAGACAATATATGAATAATGCATAAAGGAAGTAGAGTCACTATTGATTTGAAGGTTGAAAGAACTATCATTATAGTGATCTATATTACAGGTGTACATTAGAACATGCAATAATGTTTAAGGAAATTATCTACGAGATGAATCAAACTTAAAATAGATTAATAAATTGTAATATTTTATAATTATTTCGAAACATTATCATGATAAAATATGTACTATTATAAACCCATTTATTGTCATGAAAACAGTGACTCGTATCTGATTGGTTATGTGATTCCTCTGGGACTTTGATTTCTAAATTCTCATTCACACTCGAACACAGTTTACTTGATGATATTTCAGCCCTTGCTTTCCTCTAAATATGATGATAAAGATTCACTATTAGCTGATTAAGGAAGAGAAAGAATCACGTCTAATGTATTATTAGTTTTAGTTTATCTAGTATTCGTAAGTTAGTGACGAAATTACGAATATTATTATAACGAAATTACTTATAAATGTATTGTTTCAATTGAATATTTATATATAAACATTAATCAGAAAATCATTGATAAGTGTAATTTATGAATATCAGCGTGTAATTGTAGATGAAATCTAGGACTTAGACATACATACTGTATAGGTTTAAGAATATAATTTATATGCAATAATTAAATATCTCGTCATATATACAAATTGCTTATATTTGTTAAGTGAAATTATATATTTAGAAATACAAATAATATACTTTACTATTTAATATATATACTATGATAACCTTACTGTCTAATTTGTTGACAGGAAGTACTTTTGATGTCACAAAATTCTGCAGAACTTTATTGCCAATGGGGTTCAAGGATCGTATCAGTTTTTCCAACTCCATTCTATGCCTTCCTAAACTCTTTTTTCCTGAAAAACTATTATAATTAATGATTATTTAATGGAATAACAAAGTCATGAATTAATATATTAAATCTATGTAAAAACATATATTTTTTTCTAAATATATTGAGGAATAATTATTTTTGTGTATTTTAAATTTTGAAAAATACAGATCTATAGAAATAATATATTATTATAAAAAATATGACGAATATCTATATATTTTTGTTAAAATGAATTTACAAATAAATTTATTTTTAATACTTATTTATAAAAAGTAAATTGTTGGAAACATAAAGATAAATTAATTTAATAACTAATTTTAAATTATGGAATGAATATATATATATACATACAACTATAGAATAGAGTATATAACTAATAATTCATTATTAAGTTAACTTCAGAGTTTGATTCATCCAGTGTCTGCTTATGATCTTGAATTATATCTCTAATTCTCTGTAATCTTTCCTCTGTAACTTCTAGATTTTCTAGTCTCCTTTTCGAACGATTATTCTAGAATAAATATAATTACATACGATTACTTAATATACTTCAAGTAACTATTTAGTGATCAGTATCTAGGTATTAATCACTTCTCAAGCCATCTTAACAGTGACCTTATATAGTTCATATTTATGTATATTTATAATACTTTATAAGTTAATGTGTAAGTAATTCTACAAAAACTATAATAGGTAATATTACACTTTATTTTAAAGCATTCTCACTACAGTAAATGAATAGATAATGAAGTTTTAGTTACCTATACACAGTGATAGGCAGGATCGGCGATCCGATCCGTATCGGGATCGGGTAAGAAAGAGAGGATCGGGTAATGAATAGAGGATCGGGTAAGATGAATAGAAGATCGGGATCGGAAAAAGGATAGGGATGTGTGATCCCGCTACATAAAAAAGGATCGGTACCCATTATTGCATATACGATATTCTAATATTATTATATTTATTTATAAAAATATAAACAACATTTTAGTATTGTATTATTACATCGATATGATATTGTATAGTTCATTACTTTGTAATATT
The DNA here is from genome assembly GCA_964019155.1 of Osedax fenrisi. Taxonomy (NCBI): domain Eukaryota; kingdom Metazoa; phylum Annelida; class Polychaeta; order Sabellida; family Siboglinidae; genus Osedax; species Osedax fenrisi. The sequence goes on along the minus strand of OZ025246.1, from coordinate 5,338,165 downwards.
TTCCAAGGTATTGCAAGACTAGGTATAACCTACATAGTATTTAAATAATAATTGTTATTTTTACCATAATAGAATTTAATCAATTGATATTATATAAGTAAACCAAATAAGTAAACCGACTTTGACTAAAAGTACAATGTACGTCGTAAAATGAGTAGATATTTGTTTCCAATTCAATGCATTTATATAAATAAATTATATTTAATTCACTATATCATATAGTCTATATGATATACATTAAATATATGCATTTAATTAAATTGAATTATTATTGAAATATAATACAATATATTAATAATAAAAATTATTTACAATTATAAACAATTTATATTACATCTATTCTACCTATAGGTATTATACCAACATATATATTGTTTTGAATTATGAAATAAAATCATATTAATTAAATATATAAATAATATTGTAATCGGGATCGGGTAAGAAACTTAGGATCGGGATCAGGAAAAGATCGCGTAAGAGAATAAATAGAGAATCGAGGAAAAAGGATCGGTGCCCATCAATGTCTATACACAAATAATAGATTAGTAAGCAATATTACTATTAATCAAGCAAACAGATATTATCAATATAGTTTATAACTTAAGCTCGGTGATAATGAGATAAGAGAGTTTAATACGCTACTATCTAGATAAGATGTTGTAGCAAGTTTAAAGGTATCTACACTTCTATCACAACTGAAAGATCTCGAAACATTCAAACTCATCTAAAAACATACATATTCTACAAAGCCTAGTTTATTCACAAATGCTGTATTCTATTATTATAATTGTAGTGTGCATCATACATCTAGTGTATGCTAAATAGTGTGTTACATTGTTATTGTTATAATTGTTATTTGTATTTGGTGGAGTCCTATCATACAATCCAGGAACTTAGATGAAGTTTTCACTTATAACCATATATGGCTCTAATGTCCCTTCGAAGCCGCTCTCATGTTAAGGCATCCATGGTTTTAACGAGAGCAGATCATTTATTTATACATAATTATATAAGATAACTTCTAAATAATATTTTAAGACCCATGTTATAAAATTAATAAATGGTCGGACGAAGCTCGATCCTGTGTCCTACTTCTTGTGTGTCTGACGCCTTAGCCACATATACATGATGTTCTTTCATCTCATTTAGTGTTTATTTGTATGTATGTGGTTTAACCCTACTACATAGAATAGCAGAGGTATATCTACTTGTTGAAATAGAGTATACACAAATCCTACCACACACACATATACACATAATAAAATACATAACTATGTCTGTATAAAGTAATATAATATACACATACCAACACACATACCAACACACACACATACCCACACACACACACCCACACACACACACCTACACACAAACCGTATCACAGCATTGGACGGACAAGTAGAAGTGGATATCATCATCGTTAAGACCAACAGCTCGTAATACCTCCACTCTTTGTTCAGATGCCAGCATCCTATCGTAGTTATCTCCCGTTAATAGACCTGCGGGGGGGGGTGATCGTATGTATTCACACTGAACGGCAGGGTGTTTAATGTTTTAGTCGTGATCTGTACATGTATGTTTTATATATCATTTTGATCACAAAAATGTAATTATATATCTATATATAAATAGATATTATTGAAGTTATTAAAGGGTTATTTAATTCCGAATAAATGTAAACGAGAAGATTTTGTATTTGATGTATACATATATATATATATATATATATATATATATTTTATTTTGAATAATATCTAATATAACTACATACAGTAAATATACTTATATTTACCGAATATACTTAATATATACCTTGTACCTTTGTGAGTTGATAGTTCTGAATGTAATATAAAGGGTTTGCTGAAGTCTTTCTTAGTGTTCAAAGTGCTGTGTATATTTTACATGTTATTATGGTTATGTGCTGGTTATAAATAATAGTTTTCAAATATTATAATACTAATGTATTCAAGTTATAAATATATATTTAAATTACATTAATGAAATTTTAAATTCGAAAAAGTATATTAATAAAAATATATATATATATTTTAAGAATTCATATAAATAATAAGATATAAATATTGTGATATCTGGTTAACTGAATTAACTAGATAAATTCAATAATAATTAATTCCTATACAAATTTAATACGCTATAAATATCTAAACCATAATCATGATAAATAAATAAAAGTCAGAATAGATTATTTAATAGATATAGGTAATACAATAGGTAATAGAACTTAACAAATTATGAAATTACGATTATTTATAATTTATTTATCTATTTCATTAATATTATGAATATAAAATACGTAAGATGATAAACATAAAATTTATGTAAATTTTGGTTACGAACGTATATTCTTAATATCACAATTATTTCATAGGAATGTAATGGCAGAATTAAAAGAAGAATAAATATAATTAATAAGCAATGCAATAAAATAAGATAGTAATATATTATTATTATAGTATTGAATTATAGGATTATAAATAATCTATAATAAATTAATAATTATAATAATTAAAAATCTGATTAAGATTCGATGTCAAAATTATAACAACACGTTTATCTTATACTACACTATTATCTCCTATTTAATTAACAATAAAAAACATATTCTCTGTGATATTTCTTAATAAATAGATATTTAATTCTAATGTATTTATTATAGGTTTATCATTATTTAACTCTTTGATCTCCGCTCTCTTAAGTCTTACATCGTCACTCTAGCATCATACTGACTGTAGCAAATCATCGCTTTGATAGATATCGTATTAAATAGAAATGTTATTATATTTATACAATGTTTATTAGTAATATACATAATTATTAATTGACAAAAAGCAATACAAAATATATATTTAAAATATTACATAATTACATGTAATACCTTTATTTTATAAAAATGGTACTTTACAAATAAATAAGTAGTTATTATATAATTAAAAAAAAAAAATATTAAATCATTCGTATCCATTTCTAATTACGAATTAAAATTTGAAATTTAAATTATGCATTTATTTATATAATATAATTGTTATTAGAAAATATATAATATTAATATAAGTTAAATAGTTAAAATAATAAATGGATACAACTAGGATATATTATTTAATTTGTTAGTGAATTAATTAATCAAAATTAAAAATAATTTTGTTTACAAAGTTATTATTATAGAGAATAAAACGTACTTTGAAAATAGTGTAATATGTAATATACAGTTATTTAATATACATATATAAATAGTAATGGAACATTCGTTAACTCGATTAATTCAGCAATTAAAAATGAAAAGTTATCATATTTAAATAGTATTTAATAAATACAAATATATAACTAGGTTGAAATTAAAACATGCACTCCATTACAAAATCAGAACATAATATCAATAGTGATTAGGTGGCACATATTTAATTGTGGCGGGTGTTCTAATTTCAACTTAATTATATCATATAAAATATATGTGTTTTTAAATGTGCTGACTTTTCATTTTAAATTTGACGACTTCTCCTGTAATAAAATATTCTAAAGGAAAATATGTATTTGTATAAAATATAAGCGGATCTCTATAATATTTTTGTATTTCTCGAATTCAAAGCGTTTATCAATAATTTACTATAATTTATAACATTTTCATACGAAATATTTTTTTAAATATATTTAAACTATTAAAATATTCTTAATTATTAAGTTAATAACGTATATAATATACAATGTACATTGTACAATACATATAATTATAGAATAATTAATACATATATATTATTATATTTACATATATTTTATGATGATAATAATATGATATGATTATTATAATATTTCTAATATATATATTAAATATACTATTATTGATAAATTATCAATGATAATTATCATATAATATTAATTTGTATATTACCTCGCAAGTGACATATCATCATATTTCATTTGTTTATCTATCATATCCTTCATGTGTAACTTAGCTTCACTTTCTATACAAGGTTCGACCATATATTTGCTTCTTTTACAGTCATACATATTTAATATGTATTAATTATTAATTTAATATGATATTAATTTTATTTTTAATTATTAAATTAATTTAAAAATATTATAAAATGTATAACTGTAATTTTTTATATTATATATATATATATAATTAGTATACATTGTATATAGAGTAATTTATATAAATTGTATTAGAATTATTTCATTAAATATAAATTACAAGTTAACTAGAATCACTATAGTAATTAATATGTAATATTATAATATTAAATTATTATTTTAAGCAAAATTTAAAATTAATATTACATATCTTATATTATACGTTTTGATAATTATTGTGTATTGAATTTAATTTGGTAATATTTTAATGTTGATTGAAATATAAGTAAATATCTAGTAATATATTTTATGATGTAAAAATTAATATATTTTTGTACAATTTGTAATGTATTATATCATCTAAAATTTAAATCAAATTTAAATAAACAACAATAAATTATAGCACAAATTATAGAAATATATGAAATACAATATTAAATATAATGTTTAGTTTACTATAACTATTAATTTATTATATATTAAATTACTTGTTCATATTTACTTAATA
>OZ025246.1:5266065-5328565 GCA_964019155.1 Osedax fenrisi | reverse complement strand
AATATACCCTTAAAATAAAGCACACATTTTTTTTTATTTTTATTAATCTAAGGACACGACAGCCTCGTGAAGTTTAACATGTAGTTAGATACAAATATTGCTATATTAAAAATAAATTATAAAAAAATAATTATTTTAAACCTTTGTAATGAATAATTTGTTATCAAATTTTAACACACTATTTATTTTATAATAATGGAATAGAAAATATAAAAAATAGAATTAAAAAAAAAAATTCCTGGACATTTCTTGGAATTTTAACAGTGCATTAGACAGGTTCGTTCGAATTAATTTGTAATCCTTCATATAACATATAATACATATCTATATTTTAGTATAATATGTGTTAACAATTTTTATAAAAAAATAGTTACCGTTGGTCACGAATCATTTAAAGTTTAAAATATAAATTATTATTTTAAAATAATGTATAATATTCCATGTATTATAGTAATGACGCCATCTTATTATCTTTGATGTTTACAAATATTTAAATTAATATTTAAAATTAATTATGTATTTGTATTATATTTAATGAATTAATATAATATATACCATTATTTATATTTATTATTAATATAATATCTATATTTCATTTTTATCTCTACAAATTATCAATATTAATGTCTCCTAATACTCGAGAAAATACACCATTTTACAAAGTATTTATTTCAAAATAATTCAAAAAAAAATTAATATTTTAAAATTAATATATATAATTATACTTTACATAAATTGGAGTGATCAGATTGTATTGAATTGGGGATATAAGTTAGATATAAATTTCCTTTATACAAATAAAATTAAAAAAATTATAAAATGATGTTAATTTTTTTTCTAAAAATAATTTTTAATTTTTTAATAATTAATTTGAATTGTATTATTATTATCTACAAATTATATATTTTAATTTTTTAAATTAAATTTTAATAATTTATTTATATCAAATTATACGATTTTTAGATATTTTTTGTTACTAAAATTATTTTATAAAATTTGGGTATCTAGATTGTTATGAACAATATTGTGTATTGTTAATACTACCTGTAATATATGTTTCTAGGATATATCCATAGTTGGCTTACAATAATCATTACATTTTATAAAAATTGAATAAAACTTAATTCTATATCTCCCCATGTTAAATTTTATATGTATTCAATGTTAAAATAAAAAAGGTCTCGTGACATAAAACTATTTAAGATATAGGTCTACAATTTTAGACACTTATTCATCATAGCATACATAATTGTCACAGATGTGAAGGTTTATAAAATTACGAAAAAAATTTTAGTACGAACCGGTCTACTGTACATGTAAAAAGTCGTATAAAATGACTAAAAAAAAAGATTGACAATATGTTGTGTATTAAAAAAAGACAACACTTTTTTTTATCTATGATCACCCTTAACGGGTGGTCGTAAGTAGCTTATATTACTTGGATCTAAAATCATCACTGTTCTAGGCTATTCATGTAATACAAACAGGTGTATTAACAATATAAATATATTACTATAGACTTAAATTCAATACAGGAGTTTATTAATAATGAATAAGTTCAGGTATACAATAAACCAGCGAGTCACTGAGAAATAATAAACACACATTAAATATGCATATTTAATATTTAACCACCATGGTGGTTATACGGTTTGTATATATATTGTTATCATGTAACTTTATTGATAATTTTTCTCATTACCATAAACCAACCGGCCCTTTTCAGGGCCAACCAAACAAATACAAGTATATTAATTTAATTTGAATAACTCATGTATTATAAATAAAATGATGTCGAGTCTTGTTTGATCACTTATTAATAATATATTAAAATAAAGAATGTAAATTGTATGTAGTGATTTATGAATAATTATCCTGTATTTGTACATTAGATACACTGTATATACGTTGTTCAATAAATACATATTATTATATATATATATATATCTATATGATCATATTTATATTATCTATATATAGTTATATTTATTACGGTGGAGTTATTTCATCCATGAACTTAGAATTTTGTACTTATAAGCGAATGGATCTAATATACTTTAGTAGCCGCTTTCGTATTATTAAAGTAAAGGCAAAGTAATAATTTATTGAAAACACTAATATATTGTAATATCTTACAAATGTTTTTGAGATATATTTAAACAATTTCATAATGTTGGAGCAGCCCAACTGAAATAACTCTCCCAATTCTCACCAAATATATCTTTGGTACTGAAAACCTATTTGAATATTGTAGACGAGTGTTCTTCATTTATAAGTTTATTTATATATTTTTGTTCTCATATTAACGGCTATGAGTTAATAATAGTATTTTAAATATACACATTATCCGAAAGAAACTAATTTAATTTTCCTAATTTGTTAGTAATACTTTTTTAATAACACCTTAATATTATAAATAAATTGTATATGACTTACGCTCAATGTTGGGTTTTGACGCGACGGCTAATTTAATACGAACCGATCATTTGGTATACACAATTATATAAGATCTTACCAAAATAATATTTTAAGATCTATTTTATTAGTCTGGATAGAGATTAAACCAGCATAGAAATACGTGTGTGTCTGATGCCTTAGCCTAAGATTTATTATATAAAATATATCTATATATATAAATAGAATAATGTGATGTCCCTTTATGATATCCATGTTATGTAATATTTATTAAAATTGATATAAACCTAGCAGTTTCCATGATGGGGATGTGTCTAGAAAACGGTGGTATTTGTTGTGCAATTAATAAAGTGGTGTTTACTTTAATAGGCTAAATAATATGATGTAGTATACATATTCATTATATTAATTAATTAATTGATATATTATTTAAATAATGATATAAATACCTAGAATAAGTTATATATATATATAAGATAGAAAATATGATTAATAAATAAATTGATTATTTTCAATAATGTATCGATTCCATTTGCATTAATATAAAATGAAATAAAACAATGATCAATGCACAATCTGACTACACACACACATTGGTTAACACGACTTTAGTGAAAGTGACACATGTTTGAACGAGGATGGTAATGGTTAACATGATAATAATAATACTTGTGTGTCGTTGTCGTATAGTAATACTTTTATAACAATAACATTTAGACTCGTGAACAATAACAAATATATTTATATACGTAATATATATATATATACACATATTTCTGAATTCAAAATAATTAGAGGGGCATTATTTTGAAAGTAATGTCCTTGAACGACATAGGGAAACACGAGGACATATACTTTATAAAAGGATATCGCGCGTACAAACTTAACGGAGGAACATATAATAGAGTGCCACGTGATATATGTTATAGTGAAATACTGAACGATATATATACATGGACATAGGACATAGGTTTCTGTGTAGCGATTGCGGCGTGCTATCGAAGCGATGTCCTCTCGAGTACACCGATAATAGAAACCAAGAGAGGCGTGTAAAGTCTAGTGGATCTCCCTCAACAACTTCTTCTTTCCGATCCGATTACTGGCTAGAGGAGAGGTCACGCTTATAATATATTATTAATATAACATAAATATGTTAGTAATTTTAACGATTCTAAATATTTTATACTTTTGAAGTATACAGAAATCTGTTGTAAATAACATCTAATTCTAGATTTATAATTTAGAATTTAAACTAGATAAAAATATTAACTACCACATCAGAAGTATAGTTATTGTTAACATATATTAGAGTAACTATCGTGGTCTATGTGAAATAATTGATATCTATACAAGCTAATTACAATTATATGTATGTTATCGTTAGAAAATATGTATACGTTATACTTTCGAATATATATTTCGACTATGTATTTGCTTACATTTAAATTTAAATAAATTATAATTTATATAATTATCAATCAATCAATGAATTATAAAGCTTAGGTTAATTGATCGATACAAGCTAATTACAATTATAAAGCTTAGGTAATACATGTGTATATTTATGCGAATTTCCGATTATTCACTACTATTTACAATTGATAATAGTTTTTTAATATATATATATATATAACGTGGTAGATGTATACAAATATGCACAAATGCGATGTTGCCTATTACCTCAGCTTAATACAAACCTACCTTTTGATATTCATGCGCTATTGTCTGGTATGTTTTATCAAAGGAACCTGTGTGTTAGGTAGTTTAGTGTAGCTTTATTGTTGTTACTAAAGTAATATTTAGGTGTTCTTAGTATTGTGAATTAATAAAAAACATGTTTTAAACAAAGAATATAAAAAACGAGAGACATCAATTTATACATATATTTATTTAGTTGTTTAGAATTCTTTTAAGTTTTGATATAATACATTGTATAATAATTGAAAAATTATTATAATAATACATATAATATATTATTCTAATTAATAATGATTATTCATATACTATGTACTTACTTTATTATTATACTACTTATATTACTCATAATTTTATTTTTTATAAAATAAAAAAACGAAATCTAAACGACAAAAAACTGTTTTAAAACGTATTTTAAACAATCATTAAATATAAAAAACAAATATTTGAACAACACATTGTTCTATTTATAACATAAATCTATAAATAACCTAAATATACATATAATGTAATGATAATAACGATGTTTAAAGATATTTCACATAAATAACTTAATAATGGGTATTCCAATAACAGTATTATTTACATGCTATAATCATATACGATGTGATATTTGTAACAAGAAAGTTTGTCAGATGGTTATTGGTATATTGTGTAGATACAACTGTAGTCTGTTTATCTGTCCAACTTTCCACAAAGATTTTCCGAAGGAAAGATAGTTCACTCGACCGATTAATTGAAATAAAAACGACACTAACGCAAATACGACGGGTGAAAGAACTAAAATCTATTTTTGGATTAGTATCTGTTTATATGTAAATTCAAAAATAATACCCTAATATAATCTTAAATTAATATATATATAAAAATTAGATATATATCGAAAAGTAAGTGTTCTGCAAATATATTATTTGGAGATATCATAAATATAATCATAAACATTTTACCGAATTTGTATAGGTCAAAAGTAGATCGATTTAGTCATTGTTATTTACATGTAAACTTTCAATAACGTGAAAATGTCGTAATTTTAAAATATATTTTGTTAAATATAATTAACATATATATTATAATATTAAAAGTATATTAGTCTGTAATTAGCTTAATTACCTTATGAATTAATAATATTAAATTTAACTCAAAATAATACATGTGTATCCATCTAGTGGTTAGTTTAAGAACTATATTAAAATAATTACATGGCTTAGATAGGGAGTGAACCATCTTTGCTTCACAAAATATTTTATTTCCATGCTACAAAAATCATAAACTTAGCCTCCACTAACCCTGCTCTGGTACATTGCTCATTTCCAGGGAATGCCGTCTCTATAAATTGTATGTACATATTTATTATTATTATTATTTAATACAAAAATTTATTATGATTACAAATAACATAACTATGATTATTATATTAGTATAAATTTAAACTTTAACATATTATTAATTGGATATTCTTTATCAGTGAATATTTAAATTAATAAAACTTTCTAATAATATTACAATTATAGTGGAAATAAATAAGTATAATATACAAATTAATATAAGCCATTTCATTTAGTATATAATTAAATTTATAATTGCAATAATATTGACCACCTGAGATAATAATCTTATACACAATCATAATCTTAATATTTTAGTATACGTTTCAGATATTGAATTGATGATAAATAATTAATAATATATGCTCACGTTATAATGTATATATTACATATAGGATATAGAAATCGCATATCTGGTGATATTCATAAAGTAAGTAGTACGCTAGTAAACATATTATAGGTATTCTGATTATCATCCTTATGAAATAGGTCTATTTTAATATACTTATATATGTGTGTACTTTTAGGTTTATATTTAATTGTTAACTACAAATAACTTACTATATATTTACATATACAACATCACCGTAATAGCGCTGTTGCTGGTTATAGCTAATTAATAAACTGTATTTATTATACCATATAGATAGATAGATAGATAGATATATTTTATTGGATTAATTAATGTCGTTCTTTTTTATTTTCATGTATTATTCTTTTTCGTTTCTTTCTTTGTTTCCAAAAGGCTTCAAAATAAGACCTTGGTCTTTTCGGGTTGTTGCCAGCGATTTATTCATACATGGGACAGGAACAGTGATTGTTTAATTATAATAGTTAGCTATATATTTCGTTTTACATAAAAGATAATAATAAATAAATAAAATACATTAAGTAGACAGACAAAATTTGACATTAACAAAAATCAAAATAATAATAACAAAAATAATCCATACATACATATATATTTGATATCGATTTTTTATTTTATTTTTTTTTTAGTTTTTTAATATGTTAATATATTTAATATTTAATATTTAATATGTTTTTTTAATTTTATTAAATTAATTTTAAATTCAGTAATTTTTTAATTTATTTATAATATAATTCATCATTGAGTAACAATTTTTTTACTCTTTTCTTGAACAAATTTTCATTTTTTATATTTTGTATATTTGTTGGAAGTAAGTTCCAAAGTTTTGGACCTTTTATCAGTAAACTATTTATTGTTCTTGTTGATTTTGAAATTGGTATAGTATACGTTTTATTTGTTCGTAGAGTATATTTATTATTATTTTTTTTGTGTATTTTAGTTAAATTTGTTGGTAATTGATTATAATATTGTTTATGCATATATATTAGTGTATTATAATATGTTAGCTTATCTAATCTAAGTATTTTATTTGATGTGAATAATTCTTTTGTATGATCTCGAAATTTTCTTTTATTTATTATTCTTAAGGTTTTTTTTTGAATATTTGTCAATCCCTACTGAGCTAGCCCGACTAAATAATGTCTACAAATGAAATGATCGGCACATTACTCATTACCCATTGGTTAATATGAAATGTTAATACCCCTCCCCCTCCCCTAATACAGTGCCCCCCCTACTAATATATACATCATATAGTTGACACACATTACTCGCTACCGATTGGCTAATACGAACCGTCGACGTTAAAGACACAATAGATTTTCGTATCACTCGCAGCTGCCTGTACGGAACGTCAGCTTCGTCCTGCGATGATACGGTATCAAATATTACAACGCTATACGGTATATCTAGGGTGGTGATCGGTTATTAGAGGTCATTAGAGGTTATTAGAGGTGATTCTAGGGTATTTGTGAATATATTGAGAGGTAAGATGAGGCATGGGTATACACTGCATGTTAGTTCTCTGGCTATCAGCCGATCAATAACGTTATAATAAAATGCAATTCACAGTAATGATTTAACTAACAATGCTGAAGTATCTATATATCTATATACAATACGTGTTTATGAATATCATGTACAGGTAAAGAGCAACGTTCAGATGGTAATGGGTCGGAATCGCATCAACTTAAAATACATTTATATGAAATATAATATTTGCGTACTAAAAAAGATAGTATTAGAAAACGATGAAAATAAAACTAATTCATTTCGTTTACTCTATTTAAATATTGGATATGCTAATATTATCGGTATATAGATAACGGCTATATATAGATAATAATAATAAAATAATAATATTTATTAGAAGATTTTAATAATAATTTTTATTTCTGTTAATTATAATAATATTTATATGTTTTCTTCTCTAAGGGCTTCAGAATAATATGCCTATTTTCTGTTGTTGTTGCCCATAGATAAGATAGATACCGTGTGGTACTATGTGGTACTATGTGGTTACTATGGTAACCTGATCGGTATCGGTAGCTCCCTGACGATGACGCAGCTCGTTCATTAACTTTCCGTACCAGTCTTTAAGTAGTTGTACTGTACTGCATTCTTCTGTGTGGGGCAAGCGTGGTCATGGTGGGAGGGGGTGGTGGTAGTAGGTGCTGATGGTGAGAGAGGATGATGGTACTGATGGTGGTGCTGATGGTAGTGATGGTAGTGTTGGTACTGGTGGTAGTGATGGTACTGATGTCATAGTGTTGTTAGTACTGATTGTACTGGTTATCGTTGGTTATCGTGATGGTAGTGACGGTAATGGTATTACTTGTGAGTGGGGTGGTAATTTGTCTTATAGATCAGATTCAAGTGACTATACGGTCATATTATTGATACATCCATAGCGATAACCTAATTGTATTTAAATGTTAATCTATTGTATTCATTAATATACATATATTACATTATTTAGACTGTATATGTATATGTATGTATATATATATATATATATATATATATATATATATATATATATATATATATATATATACAGATACACAAGAAGTAGGATACTGGTTTGAATCTCACCCGGACCATTAAAATAGGTCTTAAAATAATATTTATAAATTATAAATATAAATATAATATAAATGTGTATACATAAATGATCGGATCTCGCTAAAACCATGGATGCCTTAACATGATAGCGGTTTCGAAGGGACATTAGAATCATATATGGTTATAAGTGAAAACTTCATCTAAGTTTCTGGATGGGATGAAAGGACTCCACCAAAATAAAAAATAATAATAATAATAACAATATATATTAATATATATCAAGAATGTAGTTAGTGCGTTTAGTGCGTGAGTGTGTCGTACCGGTATAGTTAGTGTGACCTTGACTCTTGTTCTCCTTGAGATACTGAAGTTTCTCCTGGACAGATATGATTTTCGCTTCAATCTAGAAACAATAGTTATGTTATATATGATAAAGCATACGTAATATGTATAATGTATAATATGTATAATGTGTTATATTTATTCATCTTTCTGACTAAAAGTGTACGACAAAATCTTAATTGGCGAATCATTAAAGTATATAAATAATTATATTATTTGTACAATTCGTGTATTGAGTTCATTTATATGAAAAATATAAATATAATTTTGTCCTTCAATAAACTAAGAGATTAACGTGTATTTGTTATTTGTAAAATTTAACATAGAAGTAAAGATTTTGAAAAGCAAAGATATAATACTCCCAGTAAATGTTTGTAATAACTACTACTTGCCACTGCTAGCAGTTGTATCAAAATTACTGAAATAGATTTAGGTTACCGCAATTTTCATACAATAATGTTTTCATTATTCTATTAAATTACATGCAATATAAGTTAGTTTTTACTTGCCACATAGATATGTATATCATTTACAACTAAAATATACTATTTCTTTGTTATACATTAGTAATAAACACTTAGTTTTCATCATATAAATAATAATTTAAAATATATAATTTTATATTTTAAAAGTGTATAGTTTGATAAGAATTACATTATAATTATTATATTTGTCTAAAATGTACCCTCAATAGGTGGCTCTATTCATTTTTTGTGTACACAATCATTGTACACGATTTCATGTAAGTTTTATATCTTTGCTTAGAGAAATCTTTGATTAAATAGTATGTAACACTAACGTCAGAAATAGATAATATGTCAAGGTCATCTTCGATTTCAATAAGTGTCTGAATATGGAGAGATAAGTGCATAAGTGAAATAGATCTATGTATTAGGTAAAATATATGAATATATTATATAAATATTGAATTGAATATTGAATTCAACATAATATAATGCAATCACTAATATTGGATAGATAAAATTAGTATGAACGTGTATTACACTATTGGCAAAAGAGTGTTTTAGTGGTATTTTGTTAAAACTGTGTTATAACAATTGTTAAAACTTTGAATATCGGAGTATTTTTTAAAATACGTTTAAATATGCGATTTTATCTTTGACATCTTATGTGATATTTTAATAAGGTTAATGTATATCTAATAAACTAATAAATAAAGTTGATTAACTCTTGTAATATTATTATTTAAATATTATTTTAAAGATTAAAATTATACAATACAATTAAAGTATAGATATTATATACGTTGTATATAAATGATACTAAAATAAAAAGTATATTAAGATGATAGAGCTAGTAAATATAAAGATGATGATTATATCGGCAATACCATATATTATTATTAATTAATACTGCTTATTTATATGAGAAATATGAAATATGAACTAAACCGCGGAGTTTAGGTTCGTGAGTTTATCGATATCGGGGTTAGATTTCACTTTGCCAGGAATCCTGCGATGTGATAACAGCTCCATCAGTAAGTCCATCTAACGATCAATAGGTTAATACCGTAATATACTATAACAATAAGATATAATGTGGTATACTGTTGTGCATGTTGAACCCGTAGCTTCGTTAGTACATACGTATGCCTTACATCGTAGGCGTGTTAATAATGTTTATCATAAATATAATTTAAAACTTGTTAATGTTTAATTAAACATTTCGTAGTGATTAATGAGTTTTTATCATAAATAATCATAATTAACTAATATATATATATATATATATATATATATAAATATATATATATATTTATATATAATAATCTAGTTATCGAATTGATCAATTTTATTTTCGTTGAAATGAATATTTTATTAATTTATAATACATGTTTAAAATAGCACATAAAATGTGTAATGGAAAACGAGGATCGATATTTTCAAAATGTGATGAAAGTTAAAAACGTTTAAAATCAACTTTGTATATGTTTCCTAACTCAAGTAACTATATTACTTTATATAAGTGATAATTAAAAGTTATAGCTATAACTAATTATAATTAAATCATATGTATATAGTGTTTTACATATTTAACATTAAATATAACAATAAAATATACTCAAAAAATAGTAACCTCCCAAACTAGAATGTAAAATAGTGGTTAGTATTATTATAAGACAAAATAACTATAATTGCATTGATGGCAATAATTATTTATATAATTGAAATTTATTTTCAATTAATCAACGATTAATACTAATATATCATCTGTGAAAAATAGTTCCATCTAACTCCCCCATATATTATAACTATTGAATTGGGGGGCAATCAACTAAGTATACCACTATACCACACACTAATTATAGGTGGGATTAGGGTATATATTAGATATCCACTAAATGATATGTCAGTAGATTTTTAGAAATATCTTTAATACAATATAATATATTCAAGGTAACTGATAATCACTTTAATTTATTTTAATTTAGTATTATTCTTTATTATTTCTATAACGTATGTTATCGTTAGCAAATATGTTTACTTTATATTTTCAATTATATATTTCGATTTCGATTATATATTTGATTAAATAAATTATCAATCAATATATAAGAGTAATATGCTTATATTGTATAAACATATTAGATGCTATAGGTATAATCGTTAATCATTGTATATTAATCATTAATTTATAATATAGTGATATATAATACAACTATTTAAGAGGTACATCTTATTAAGTAAAATTACTGCACAAAAGATTGATATATAATTTAAATATAGTTTTTGAGAAATGCATATATTTGGAAAAATGTAACAAGCCAGATATATAATAATTTAATTATTTAAAATAATGAAAATTGGTATTCAGGTATATTATTATATAATTTAATAATTAAAATTAAGTTTGAATTTACTATTTGTTTACGCATATATATTCACAAATTACGTAATATATCTTGAATATAAATTATTTATTATTTATTCTATTCTATTTTTATTCTATTTATTCAATTATATTATTAATAAATGTTAATTATTATTAAAACTTAAATGTCGTTAACTAATATAATAAATAAACGAGATCTTAATTCTAACGAAACATGTTTAACTACAGCGTTCAATCTGTTACTATGTACCTGTTTCATGTAGCCGGTGATGATATCTCGCGGCCACCGGATCACGTGACGGTCGTAGGTCAAGGTCATACGAATTCGACCTTGAACCATATCAGCACCGGCGGTAGTCGATGGCTGAATGGCGAAACTGACCCCTATCGAGGCTGAGTCGCTCATCGGACAAAACGTCAGGATCGACTTCACCTGCACGTAGTAGTAGTGGTATGAACAGGTGGTAGTAGTAGTAGTAGTAGTAGTAGTAATAGTAGTAGTAGTAGTAGTAGAAGTAGTAGTAGTAGTAGTAGTAGTAGTAGTAGTAGTAGTAGTAGTAGTAGTAGTAGTAGTAGTAGTAGTAGTAGTAGTAGTAGTAGTAGTAGTAGTAGTAGTAGTAGTAGTAGTAGTAGTAGTAGTAGTAGTAGTAGTAGTAGTAGTAGTAGTAGTAGTAGTAGCCGTGCATGATGTATACCACCATATATGATGTAAAACCTGTTGTATACATACTATACTATAACACCAGTTTCATCCCTAGTAAACAAATGTATCAAAAATATAATAGAGTCTATACAAGATTAGTAATAGTGTAATAAGTCTATAATAATTAATACATTACATCTATACAATACCTATAATATATATTAAATACACACACACACACACCAATATATATAAAGATATAATGATTCTATTGCTATTATTTTTGATATTACAATAATTAAGTGATTAAATTACTATTATATCGATTTTTTAAATGTGTAAACAAATGTTTATAAAATATTATTTTAAATTGGAACACGTATTTATGGTATGAAATACATAACTTTTGATTCATGTATGTATGCGTTAATTTAAGTATATTATTAGATTACTATAGGACAATATCACATTCATATCTATGAAATAGGTCCTTCTTGTTATTGTTATAAACTAATTATTGATTAGTTATTATCGTAGTAGTTAATTATTAATATTCGATAAGTTCACATGCTCCCCTATATATTAATAATTAAGCAATCGTGATGTTCTATAAAAACAATAGGAAATAATAGTATAATATAGTAACGATATATACAAAATACTATATAGATATTCATATTCTAGATAGGACATATATAAATAAGTTTTTATTTTATATATATTATACATAATTAAATATTTGCATTTTAAATTATATTTAAATATAAATATTATTATTAAATAGTAAAACCTCTTTTTTGCAGATATAATACTTTATGGAATGTAATTCATCTTCCCAATTTGTAAAATGCATAACTACAAAATAATGTATATAGAGTGTATATAGAGTGAAATGGATTCAATAATATATCTAGAATTATTTACTTAACAATAAAGTTATATATATATAATATTAAAATAATTTAATATATATCATTGATATAAAATAATATCTAATAATTATATTTTAAAAATAGTAAATAAATTTAACAATAACATTAATACTAATTTTTATTATATTATATTATTTATATTAAGTTATATATATATATATATATATATAAATGTTGTGTAATTATTATTAATATTTGATTAAATATCCTATAAATACATTAATAAAAAGTTTTAATAAATATAAATTGTTTAATATCCTAATATGTAAAAGAATTTTAAAATACTAATTATTCTTAGTCGAAGATTAAAAGCAACGCAGATAATGTATATCAAATGGTTCCTTAGGGACATTTGAGCCATATATGGTTATAAGTGAAAACTTCATCTTAAGTTCCTGGATGGGAAGAAAGGACTCCACCAAATAAAAATAACAATATATATATATATTATCTATAAAAACTACTAGTAAAATTTCTATTACATATACTATAGTATATTATAATAATAACAAAATTTGATTATTAATTAAGATTATTACTATGACTTACTGTATCTTATTTGTATTATAGGAGATTTTTAGATTTTTTAACAAGAATAAATTAGAGCAATATATTGTGAATATATTATATACAAAAATACTTAAAAATATTAAATATTGAATGTCTAGTAACATTTATTACAAACCACCTATCTCTAACACCTATCTATTTACATGTAAATGTCTATAAATAGAACACGAGTCGCACGTAAAATAACTCAATAATAAACTAGTTACAATATTATATAATCGAATTAGTATTTACAGTATTTTATCTATAGCCACACCCACATCTATAGCCACGCCTATATCTCATCCCAGTACCCGCATTGTTAAACCGATGGCTATAGTGCATGTCCACCTATGAAATGTAGATGTTTTCTATAGAAGTTGGCCATAATTCATCAGAATCACTAAGACATACTCGGAAATATGCGCAAATATTCGATCATAATCGCAAAAACTCTAACGCTATTATAACGTCTGAACACCTCAACAGTTTTCTGGCGTCCTTTATTGTTTTACTATTTTCTAATTACACTAAAAAAAACTTAAATTGATCTTATCCTACTCTATCCTACAATGTTATCCTATATGTGTTTACACACTCGGAAATATTTACACTCATTCATTTTGCTGACAGGTAGATATCTCGATAAGTTCAGTGAACTTCTATATCTACCTGGGTTCATTCTCGTTTATTACGACGAACCAATCTGATTATTATATTATTATTATTATATCAATACACGCGTATACAAATAAACACGTAAATATTCTGTAAACTAGATGGCACCCTCCTCCGACACCTCCCCTGGAGATGGCAGCCTCCTCACCAGGGGGACTGACCTTGAAGATAGTACCCTCCTCCTCACCAGGGGGCGGACTGACCTTGAAGATAGTACCCTCTTCCTCACCAGGGGGGGACTGACCTTGAAGATAGTACCCTCCTCCTCACCAGGGGGGGACTGACCTTGAAGATAGTACCCTCCTCCTCACCAGGGGGGGACTGACCTTGAAGATAGTACCCTCCTCCTCACCAGGGGGCGGACTGACCTTGAAGATAGTACCCTCCTCCTCACCAGGGGGCGGACTGACCTTGAAGATAGTACCCTCCTCCTCACCAGGGGGACTGACCTTGAAGATAGTACCCTCCTCCTCACCAGGGGGGGACTGACCTTGAAGATAGTACCCTCCTCCTCACCAGGGGGGGACTGACCTTGAAGAGTGACTGCCGCCTTGTTGACCAGTCGATTGCGGACAGCCGCGTACACGGCGCTACACTGCAGCCGCTGGACGATGTCCTTCATGCATCTGTAGGTCACCGGCCAGCTGCCCGTCGTGATGCGGTTCATTCTCTGACGTACCTACGCATGTATTCATGTGATTAATGTTTCGCTCTATAGACGTACGGATTCGTAAGTGTATAAGCATTGGTATTTTAGAATTAAATAAGATAATTAGACTTTGTATATGTGGACGTATTTGTCCAGATTTACCTTGTGTTATAAGTTTAGTTATTAAGTTATATTTAAAAATACTTGAGGGCTCGCAAAACATATGAATATTTACATGGTGAAGTTAGGTATGAAAGTATGATAACTTCTGAAATAAATAAGAATGACTAAATTTGTGTAGTCTATTAAATAAATTTAGACCTATATATATATTATATTATATTATAGAATTATATGATAATTATAACACGACGAGAATGAGACCTACACAACACTAATTTTAAAATAACAAAATTTCCGGGTAATATGGAGGAATTTCCACTCTTATTTATACTTTTAGTTCATACTTAAAATATATGAAGAGATAATTATTATGATTAAATTCTGAAGGTTTCATATCAATTTATTAAGATGAAAAGTTATAGATGTTCAAAGAATCAATATTAAGTTTACAAATGAAAAGCAGTAATATATATATATCAGTTTTTAAAAATATGTATAAATATTTGACTATCTTTTTAATGTTTATTTGTATATGTTGTATTTATAAATGCTTATTTATGAAACTTATAGTTACTGTTATGCATCGAGCCATATATCATTTCAAAGATAACATATGATATTTACTGATTTTTAAATAATATAATTTTTTAATAAAAAATTTATTTATTTTAAAAATCATATGTCATTAGGTTACTAAGTATTACCAGTTATGGTGAAACACATCGAAAGTTATGCTGACTATTTGTGTTTGTACTTGTAATGATGTGTGTGTTATAATTACAATAATAAAAGTGTGCTATCCTACTATACCCATTACTAACCTCCCATAGTCTGGGGATAGCTCCCTCTGTGTTAGTGGGCATAGCCATCGTCTGTACGTCATCGAGCTCGTCGTAACCATGGAAACGCGAAGATCTAAGATCTTTGGTAAATATGACGTCGTCATCGTGGCAGTCACCTGTTCGCATGCAGGTAGCATTACTTATAGGTATAATATTTAGTATTCGCATTTCAATATCTGAATATATACAACGGCTCGTATAATCCAATGTTTTATTTTTATTTTACTTCTCCGTTTATTTCTTGTTTTTTTGTATCGTGTCGTTTTGTCTTACTGTTATCACATTTATATATTTTGTTTATATATAATTATAACTTTCTTTATATATAGCCAGTAATTCAATAAACTTTTGATCTATCTATCTATAAGAAATATAATTATTATATACAGTTATCCGGTAGCATCGAATGTGGCGATATTGATACGGATTATATATTGTGGAAATGTTAACTATTTTATTATATAATATAATTCATATATATATCATTAGGGTCTATACATTAAATATGAATTCCAAGCATTATCTATTCATATTGTAACTATAAATATTTATATAATATTTAATTACATAAATATACATATATATATATATATATATATATATATATATATATATATATTTATATATATATATATATATGGTCTATACATTAAATATGAATTCCAATTATGTATTATCTATTCATATTGTAACTATATATATTTATATAACTATTTAATTACGTAAATTACGAATACGTATGCATACATCCGATTGGCTAATGTATACCTGAGACGCCCACTAGTAGCGTGATATCTTTAGGGAACTCGCAGAGGTTGTGATCTCTCGTGTAGTCCCTCAGCGAACCCGACAGAGCTCCTATGAACAGGTCCTGCAGCGTACATCTCGTTATCTGTTGCGAGTGGTCATAGTGATTGTGATGATAGTAGTCAGTGCTGGTAGTAGTCAGTGGTGGTGGTGGTGGTGGCGGTAGTAGTAGTCAGTGCTGCTGATGGTGGTGGTGTTGGGGAATTGTAGTTCTAATTACTCACTGTATAATGGGTCTGTATCGAATATGGCCCCGGTTTGTTTTTATCACAATTTATGGAGTACATTTAAAATACTCGTTTCGGTATTTGTAACACTAATGTATATGAAAACTAATATTAAGAATGAAAATATAGTAAATATTATTATAATATAATAATTATAGGATATATATATATATATATATATATTAATTAGTTGTTATTATAATTTTAAATAATATATAAATAGGTTTTGTTACATATTAACAATCTGCATAAGCTATATTTTATATATTAAATATCACTAGTGTAGCATTTTAGTAGTATATATTTTGACTAATATTATATATCGATTATATTATTAGATATATGATATAATATAGTTAATTAATATTTATGTTATCATGTATCATTCAATATGATGTATTGATAAATTATTAACATTAATTATTAATACCGTATATAATATATAAATTATTAGTTATATCATTTGAAATATTATGTATGATAAATAATATATCAATATATATATATATATATATATATATATATACAATAAATTATATTGTATCATACAATGTATCATATATAGTTGATACATGGACTCCATGATGGAATAATTATAATAAGCATATTATCATAATAATTATATGCAGATAATAGATATCTTGCGAAGATTATGTCAAATTTTAATTTTTTTCAAATTGCCGATTTCGTCCAGGTACCTATAGATATATATCAAATATTTTAAATGGGAAATCGTAATCAAAACAAACGGGCAATAGGTATTCTATATTCACTATTAGATGTAATTTGAACTCAGAAGATGTAATTAAAACAAACTTCAATATTCAATATTTTCCGTAAAATGAATCATCTTGTATGTAATACATAATGTATTGCTAAATAAAGTGTTAATGTTAAATTTAATGTTAATTAGAATATTTTCAAATTTTGAAAACAAAATGATTTTGAAAATAATTTTGTATTAATAAATATTAAAATAGTGATATATATATAACGATAAATCAAAAGAGTCATATTATTACTAAGTAATAAATTATTAAATAATAAGTAATACATTATTAAATATTAACTAATATTATTATTAGTCGAATAATATTATAAACCTTTTCAATTACATTTTTTAAATATAATATAATATTTAGAATAATTAATAAACATAAACAACTTCTATATTTTGTGTTTTTGATTAAACGATTGCAAATTGTAATATTAAAGAAGGCCAGTAATATGGTTGGTCCGAATTAGGTGGTCCCTAATTCGGAAAATATGTTTTCCCCTACTCGAGTAATAAGAAGATATTGTATATTATTTGTAATTTATATTGGATTAGATTTGAGAAATTGATATAGATTTAAGTAGATTATTAAATTGTGCATGATAGGATTCGGTAGAGCCAAGGTGGTAGTTAAATAAAGTATTAACAAAGCCCTTTAGCCCTTACGCCGTTTGGCTAACGGGCTTTGGTATTAATAAATAATTATCACGTTTATATTAGATTACAATAAATAATGGATTAGTTGAGTAAATGTATGATGCTGATGATAATAATAAAGATAATTATGATTATTAATGATTATAATGATAATGATAATAGTAATGATGATAATGGTACCTAGGTACCTACTCTGATTTATATACTGATGATAATTCTATATATTTACTAGAACAATTAGTAAATTTATAAAAACGAGTATATATTCCAATAAATATATATAGTAAATATTGCACTAAGTAATGCATAAAACATATTATTTATAATGATACTTAATTAATACACTATTGTTAACGTAAAGTATATTTAACTTGGTCAAAATAAACTAATAATAATAATAATAAGTATATTGCTATGTAATAAAATATTTATTTAAATGATATAGGTGATGTTTAGGTGATGACCTTTAAATATATATAGTATATAATATAGGTGATGTTTAGGTGATGACCTATGCTGTATTAGGTCATACCTACTTGTTACCTGTTTAATACGGTTAACTTTATTGAGACAAAACGCCGGAGACCAGATGATGCCGTACCTCGCTTCGTTAGTCACCTGGTCGATTACGTAACATAAGTTAGAGAATATGTGTGTATATGACGTCATACAATATCGTACTGGTTACTCTTATCTGATATCGAATATTAGAAAAAAAAACTCTTTTTTAGCGTTATTGTATATACATTAATTATGTATCCTATATGACCTATATATAGTATAAAGGTAAAATTACCTATGCATGTACCCATAGAGAACGAAGTGACCACTTCATTCTCTATGGGTACAACTATATGGTGCGTAAATCCACCGATAGGGACCGAAATCCTGGCCATATTTTTCAATGTATTTAGATATAAGCTTCCTCTCTACCACTTCGTTCTCTATGCATGTACCTATATATATTTCCATGACCAGCAATAACCTCTTATAGGAGGTGTTGGTATTTCACAATATACGATATGTGTTCTCGTATACGTTAACATGTATAGGAATATAGTCGCTACATTCTAAACGTATACGTTCTCAACGTAACGTATACATATCAATATTGTGATTATTATATATTAGGTAATACCTGTAGTAGTATCGGGGAGGATCTACATTGTACAATGTACATCGTACAATGTACATCGTACTATGTACATCGTACAATGTACATCGTACAATGTACATGTACAATGTACATCGTATACTCAGTATAGCATGGTTCGAGTATATTACTTTTTTTTCTAAAAATATATTTAAAAATTAAATAGTAATACTTTATTTATATTAAATTATATGATTTTTAGATTATTTTTTGTACTAAAATTGTTTTATAAAAATTGGGCATCTAGATCGTTTTGATGAATATTTTGTATTGTTAATATTACTTGTAATATATGTTTCTAGGATATATTAATAGTTGGCTTAAATTCAATTATTCAATTTTTATAAAATTGAAATAATAATAAACTTATTTCTATATCTCGCCCATGTTAAATTCTATATTTATTCAATGTTAAAATAAAAAAGGTTTCGTGACCTACAACTATTTTAGATATAGGTCTAAAATTTTAAACACTTATTCATCATAGTATACATAATTGTTATAGATATGTAGGTCTATAAAATTATGGAAAAAAAAGTACGAACCAGTATATCTCTATATAGATTATATATCATTGTATATCATACTATACTATACCGATACTATCATCGATATAGGGATACTTTCTTTACATAGATGGATACACCTTATGTTATTGCATGTATATTCTATATATTGCTATATATAGCTATATTGCTATATATATATTAAATGGTTTTTCACTTTTATAGGATTATATATATTGTAGATAATTATAGATTACTGAACATACCTCAAATATATACTAATAAATCTGTACTATATGGTTTAGAGGTATAGCTCTAGATATACACTGTATAACTTACAGGTATAACTATAACTATATAGCACATTCTTGACGAGATTCTAACGTGCGATGTTTTCTTTCGTTTGAAACAATTTCTGTCTTCAAATATAGTGTTCGTCAACATGCCTGAGAATAAGTGTGTATATGTATACATATTTTTGTATATATATAAATATATATAAATATATATAAATATATATAAATATATATATATATATATATATATATACCTATTATTCATTATTTAAAATATCAAAATTTTGATTAAGCATATTTATACATTTTAGGATTCATACAAATATTTTAATTTCATTTAAGGGCATTTAATTAAGCATTAAATGCGTTAATTCAATACTATATTATCGATATACTATATACCATAGAGAACGAAGTGACTTCTCTATGGTATATACTATCAAGTAATTAGTCGTAATTACGAGCAATTAAATGCCAAGTCGTGCCAATATCAACAAACACTCGCACGTGTATTATGATTACCTAAGAGATTAGTGTATTTATTAGTGGCATATATATATATATATATATATATATATATATATATATATATATATATATATATATATATGTATATCTATGTATGTATATATATATACACATAGTAATAAATTCCTAATAAGACAATAACGTATGTAAATAATAACATGTCCTTACTTTTAGTATACTATGATATATATATATATATATATATATATATATATATATATATATATATGTGTATGTGTGTGTGTAGGTAAAACAATAGGAATACCCTTAGCATAAGTAATTGTTATATAACTAACGAGGCTCTAGAGACTCTGCGTTATAACAATACAAACAAGCGCAGTCGTACACACGTGATAGAGTGATATCATCACGTGATACAGTGATATCATCACGTGATAGAGTGATATCATCACGTGATACAGCGATATCATCACGTGATACAGTGATATCATCACGTGATACAGTGGTATCATCACGTGATACAGTGATATCATCACGTGATACAGTGATATCGTCACGTGCTACAGTGATATCATCACGTGATACATCGATATCATCACGTGATACAGTGATATCATCACGTGATACAGTGATATCTTCACGTGATACAGTGATATCATCACGTGATACAGTGATATCATCACGTGATAGAGTGATATCACCACGTGATAGAGTGATATCACCACGTGATAGAGTGATATCATCACGTGATACAGTGATATCATCACGTGATAGAGTGGTATCATCACGTGATACAGTGATATCATCACGTGATACAATGGTATCATCACGTGATACAGTGATATCATCACGTGATACAGTGGTATCATCACGTGATACAGTGGTATCATCACATGATATAGTGATATCATCACGTGGTAGAGTGATATCACCACGTGGTAGAGTGATATTATCATCACGTGATAGAGTGATATCATCACGTGATACTAAACATAACCAGCCGTGCGATAACAATGAGATTGTTGATATGAAGAGAGGTACGAATATCACGTGATTTTTATTAAGTATATTTATAATGACAATATATTGTACACGTGTATGTACCTACCCTGCAGGGTTTTGCTACTATAGTAGCAAAACCCTAGTAGTTATATACCTATAGGTAATTATCAGTATACTAAAGGGCCTCATTATTGTTTACTTCTATTTCAATATGTTAATTGTATACGTATAATGCTGTACAGCTTATTAAACTATTCAGATACCCACACGAGAATGTGCAGTGCACATAGTAGATGCACTATGTGCTATAGAACAGATCCTTGTAGCATATATGACCTCTATTATTTAGTATCTTTATATTTGTAATAATAAAAAAGTAAATAATATTAATATCAATGTAT
Organism: Osedax fenrisi; assembly: GCA_964019155.1. Lineage (NCBI taxonomy): Eukaryota > Metazoa > Annelida > Polychaeta > Sabellida > Siboglinidae > Osedax > Osedax fenrisi. The sequence goes on along the minus strand of OZ025246.1, from coordinate 5,306,271 downwards.
ATGCAGATGATATATCTATAATTGTAGTTGCTGAAAATGATACATTATTAACATACTATTTGCAACATTACATGGATAAATTACAAAATTGGTTTGATATAAATAAACTTAAGCTAAATATTGAAAAAACAAAAATATTACCATATATAAATTCTGCACTATTAAAAGATATAACAATATAATTTTATCTATAGATATATGCAAATTGAAATAATTATAAATTTCTTGGGATCTACTTAGATTCCCAAATTACCTACACAAAAATACATCAATTAATTTTCAAATAAACTATCATATAAACATTATACATAGGTACTATAGGTACCATACCTACTATAGTATACTATATATGTAAAAAATATATAAAAAAATATCTTTTTTAGATTCAGAAAATTTAATATTGTTATATAATTCGTTCTTTTTATCTAATGTATCATATGGGATTAAAGTATGATAAGATACTTATACATAAAATATAGCAAAATTAATATTGTTACAGAAAAAAGTTATAAGAAATATTAATAACAAAATAACAGGTAAATACAAATTACACGTCTAATAAATACTGGTCCATTTAAAAAAAAAGAATATTTTAATATGTAAGATCTAATTATATATATAGAAACACATTATTAATCTATATTTATATAAATTAGACAATAACTCATATTATAAGTTAAATAAACTAAAAAATAAATTTCTCCTACCACTTGAAATTAAATAAATTAAAAAATTAAATATTTTTTAAAGGACCAAAGTTATATAATGAATTAATGTTTAATACTCTTGTACAGAAAATAATATAAATAATGTATTTATTCTATAAAAACATTACAATATATTTTATAAGTAAATATTAGTTTGTTATATTTTTTAATAATTTTTGGTAATATTTATATTTATATTTGTTTCGTTGTGTTTTAAATTTTTTTTTAAATTATTATTGGTATTATTATTAGTCATCTGTAATTTGACATGAATGTGGCGCCATTGCATGCATACATATGATATTTTTTATTTCAATGATAATTTACTAATATTAAAATAACATATTTCTTATGTGCTTCATAATTATGAAACAAATTATAATTTGTTTTTAATTATTTCACTGTTTAATTTAATATTTATATTTTATTATATATTTGTTGATTAATTTATTAAATGATATAAGCATGTTTCGTAATGCTAATATATCTACAATTATAATATGAATCATACAAGTATATAATGTATAGCACATGTATTATGTATTATGCGTTAACGTTAATTAACGTTAATTAATGCATTAACCATAGATTTATAGTTTACATATATTGGTATTCACATGGTTTTTCTTCAACAGACATGGTGCCTCGATTTAGGAAACTTAAGATGGCCGAACATCATATGAATAATGTATTTAAGACATAATAACAAATATTCAAACACATTTAATTGATTTTTAAATACATTTAATTTCTTTTCTATAGAAAAGAAATCCAATGTATTTAAAAATCAATATTATTTCTATAGAAAAGAAATCAAATGTATTTAAAAATCAATATTATTTGTTATTAAATGCATTGTTCATATGATGTTCGGCCATCTTAAGTTTCCTAAATCGAGGCACCATGTATGTTGAAGAATTTTACATTGGCGATATATAGCAATACCGATCTATGTAAAATACAAATCTAGGACATTAACACACACACATACACACACACGCGAGCGTATGTTTATACACATACATATGTAACCTGAATATATATACAAATGTATATATATATATATATATATATATATATATATTTATATATATATATATTAAGGTGTATATGCATAATCATATTTAGTGTGCGTATTTAATCATATAATCAGATTATATGTAATTTATATGTAATTATATATAATTTGATTATAATCAAATTTAGAATTAGTATGATATTAATAACACATAATAGGACGGAACTTTAACCTAGATATCTGAGAGGCCACACGAAGTACGATTTAGAAACGTAAATGAAATTGACGATTTTGCCATGTTTCAAATCTGCGATAATTATATATTAAATATTAAATATAATAATATAATAATATAATAATATTATATACTATAATAATAAAATAATATATTATACTAAATTTAATTTTCGAAATATAATCTATATATATATATATATATATCCTACAGCTGATTATAATAAAATTAACTATGCACGTATTGGCCAATGTATAACAACACATATAGTTTCAGATATACAGTGGTATTATACACATATATGTTAATATAAAACTATAGGTTAATATTATTCATTTATAATTCGAATATCAAATCGTTATATTTAGAATATGCCTAATATAGATAATTGTCGACATAATATAAGAATAAGTTGATATTTAACAAATAAAGTATGTTAAACATTTAATTTATAATGTATTTAAAATATATATATATATATATATATATATATTTTGTCTAGACGTCAACCAATAAAATAACATAAGTATTAATGTGATGCCATTTGAAGATAAGTATTATGTATGATATAACATATTAATTAAAATCTAAATAAATGTATCTATCTATATATATATATATATATATATATATATATATATATATATAAAGATTATATTTTAACTCTATAGAGTGGAATATTACTGATAATGTTAAATGATATGAACTTTTCGTAGACTTCGCTGCCACAGCATCTCTTTGTAGGAGGGGTGACGTGTCTTGGGTCAACCGTTTGTCCAGTATGTACTTTAGTATCTGTGTATAGGGTATGACGTAATTAACACCACAAACTGTGACGCAATCAACTCCGAGCTATGACGCATTCAATACCGCGCTAAACCATATCATACATGAGATAATATATACTAATGTGCTGGAAACATACAGCGGAACTAATGCAGGAAGTATATATATACATATATATATATATATATATATATATATATATATATATATATTTTGAAAAATTCTTTGAATATAAAATTGCAAGCATTAATAATATTATTTGCGCTTCTACTCCATCCATACTTAATCCTACCATCTATAGATATATTATACTATTTATATAATATATATATATATATATATATATATATATTACCATCATATTGACTTATTAAGTAAATTCACTATCCCTTCACCGTATGAAGTACATGACCTACTCATGAAATCTCACTGTATACCTCCCCCACTGATCCCCTACCTCTATCATTATATCACACACTTTCACCTTTATTTTATCCTATTTTCTTTGATATTATTGCGAACTCACTAAACTCTGGCCAGGTTTCACCCTGCCTCAAGACTGCCATAATCTCTCCTATACTAAACAAAAACAAAACCTCGAATAAACTCCCTTAACAATTATCGCCCGATCTCCTACCTACCCTTATTAAGCAACATATTAGAAAGAATTGTTTCCAAATTATCGTCCATATAAATAAAAATAATCTTTTCTATCCGTTTCTAAGCGATTTTCGTAAGGGTCATTCGACAGAAACAGCTATCCTCAGTATTACTGACATAATATTATCTACATTAAATAGCTACACCTGTTTCCAGCTAATCCTACTTGATATCTCATCTGATTTTGATACTCTGGACCATAACATATTAATCTCGCGGCTTACTTTGATGAGTATATCTGGCTTAGCGTTAAAATGGTTTACTTCATATCTGACTAACAGAAATATCTCTATTATGATTGATACATCTTACTCGCCCCTTTCTCCACTTAACCACAGTATTCCCTAAGGATCCGTTCTAGGTAAATCCCTCTTTTCTATTTATATCCGCCCTATTACTGATCTAATTATACACTTTCCAAATATACACTACTATATTTTTGCTGATGATTTTCAACTGTTTACCTTTTTCCTTATACATTCTCATAAATCCATTAACTGTGAATTAATCGAGTGTGCTAACTGCATAATATTATGGCTCCTCTCCAATAAACTACTAATAAATTTCTCCAAGACTACTGTACTTAACATATCTACTTCTGAACTTTACTCTAAATAACATGATAATCTCCTTCCCATTCCTCCAAAACCAAGGATTAGTATTTTATGACAAATTATCATTTAAGAATCACTTATCATCCATTACAATGTCATATAACTTTCATTTCTTCAGAATTAAAAAAATACGGGCATTACATTCAATAAACCTTACTAAAACTCTAATAAATGCTCTTGTACTTTCCCAACTTGACTACTGTCCTCCCTACTGAATTTACTTCATGCTAAATCTACTGCTCTAATAAATCTTAGTATACGTTCCACAATACATAATACTTACTTCATAACACGACTGGATCACTCTACTACAACATCACATCAATAATCTCATATCTGTATACCTTCTCCCTCAGGTGTAAATTACGTATGCTATCTATAATTCAATATATTCTTTCGCCCCTAGCTATATCTCTGATCTAATTGAAAAATGTACAATATTATCTTATCTTCGTTACCAAATGCTCATCTACTTATCTCCCAGAACTCTAGTAAAATTCCCTAAATTCTAGAGCTTTTAAAAATTCCGGTCCCACTCTATGGAATTCCCTCCCTCCTACCATTCGTTCTATTAGATCCCATAAAATATTTATAAATCTTACTTCTTCTTTTCTCTATACCTATAATCATTAAACCAACTTATTATTTGTGTGCGTGTTATATTCAACGTATATTATTATTAAATTATTATCGTATTATTATTATCTTTTTATTATATAAACTCCTCTATATCAATACATCCTGTAGTATATAACACTCCGCTGTATCAATTTAGTCTTTAGTATATAACACGCCTCTATATCACTTATTATTGTTGTCCGTGTTATATTCAATGTATATTATTATTATTATTAAATTGTTATCGTAATACAACTATCTTATTATTATTTTCTTCTCGCACGAGCGAAGGTACCTATAGACGCGTATCTATATACCTATGTATTTGACTTGACCCTATTTTAGTGCCTAATAAATCGAATATCATCATCATATATATACAGTGTATACACTTCATTTATATAGTTATAGTAATATATATATATATATATATATATATATATGATTTTTTTTACATGAAATGATAGATAAATGATAATAAAAATGATTTATTAAATATTATTTAGAACAAACATAATATTTTGTTATAAATGAAAATTACGAAGAAGGTTCCCACCTTGGAATACTACTAAGAGTACTATCCACCAGTAACGTACGTCGTGCGTACATGTTCGGTACACGCGCATTAAGGGTGATCATAGACACACAAGTTTTTTTGACACATTGCATCTTATAGCTATTGAAATTCTAAGAATATATGTATACTTCAATTTTTTTTTTATTCATTTTCGACAACACGACATACTGTCAATCTTTTTTAAGTCATTTTTTACGATTTTTTACATGTGTCCTGTTAACATTCCAAGAAATGTCCAGGAATTTTTTTTTTTAATTCTATTTTTTATATTTTCTATTCGATTATTATAAAATAAATAGTGTGTTAAAATTTGATAACAAATTATTCATAACAAAGGTTTCAAATACTTATTTTTTTATAATTTATTTTTTACAATGTAAAATTGTTATCTAACTACATGTTAAACTTCACGAGGCTGTCGTGAGAGCTTATATTAATAAAAATAAAAAAAATGTCGTGTGCTTCATTTTAATGGTATATTTATTCAGAAAAACATAGTCCAATGTTAATCTGTTAATTTTCAATTTTCTATGATCGCCCTTAACGCGCACTCTCCGCTCTATTACGTAACCTTGCTGATGAGCGGAGTGACGTCACTGTTTCCGTTGTTGTTGAGGGCTGCAGTATCTTCGGCACCCATCTCGAACGTCAGACTCGCGTGGAACCGAAACAACACGTAACATTTCTTAACGCAGTTTATCAAATGGATCTGTGAATCGTATATATATATATATATATATATATGTGTGTGTGTGTGTGTGTGTGTGTGTGTGTGTGTATATATATTTACATTTATACATTTACATTGGTCTGCAATTTTTAATTATATAGTGTATTTATATATATATATATATGCTACTTTTGTATACAAAATATTAATAATAATAATATTGAATACTTTTCTACATTATATATAATATATATAGCTATATATCTATAGCATAATGATATAAAAACGTATTACCACTATTACTACTACTGCTAATACTGATATTAATGATATTTATTATAGTAATGACGTCATCCCTAATAATAATGATGATGCATACGTCAGCATAATTCATATTCTCCTAAATGAGCTATTTAACATCCGACTGAATAAGCGATAGTAATATAACACACACACACACACACACACACACACACACACACACACACACACACACACACACACACACACACACACACACACACACACAAATACACACAAACACACACACACACATACGTAAACGTATGCAGAGTCATAAGTAAACGCAAATAAATACTGTAAATAAATATATACACATAATAAATACCCACACACCGGCCATACCACTTTGTACGGCGTACCTTCTATATCGCCTAAATACGTATACACAGGCACACACATACCGCACACGCACACCGCACTCGCACACCGCACTCCTAGTAGTACCTCCCAGAGCGGTTTCTCGATGTCCAGCCGTTGTCCGGCCAGTGAGGCCACGTAGTTCTGAATGTCACGTGAGTGGACGGTCCGTTCTATCACGTGATCCGCTAGTTTGAAGCCGGTGTCCGCCGCCGCCGCCGCCCACTTCCGGTCCGAGGTGCGAAACCGGCGCGTCAGTTTCGAGTACAGGTGATTCTTTTCTGAGAGAGCGAGCGCGCGCGGCGAGGTGAGGACAACGTAAGGACATCGTGAGGACATTGTAAGGACATATCGCGCGCGCGACAGGACTTGTGTAATAATTGCGTAATAGCGAATATTACATAATAATGGACGCGTTCTACCACCTATAGCATGTATACACCTAATATACGTGTATGGTATAAGAGGATAATTACATAGGATATCTTATATATATATAATAGATTAATTATAATTAATTATATTTAAAATATTGCATTGACGAATTATGGATAGAGAATTCGTTCAGTGGTTAATTTTACATGTAACATGTATACATTTAACTACGAGTTATTCATTTATAAATAATAATATCTTTATTATAATGGTATACCTGTATACACTGTACTTATTAACAATTAATAATTATTAATAATTAGTATATAAAAGTCCTTTATCATATATGGTATATATATATATATATATTATAGATTAATACATATATGTAGGCATATACTATAGCATATTATATAGAAGGACATCGAAGATATGAACAATAATGACAAACCATTAGCTAAACAGCACTCGACCCTTTTGCGTAGTTCTTCTAAACTCAGATTGCCGAGCAACACTATCAAACACTATTGTTATTATTAAAACTATAAACACGCCGTTATTATATAATATATTATTATGTAATTATCTATCAGATAGTTTAGAAATATATTATACATACAATATAATATAAATTTATATTAATTGTTTATTGGAACTATAAAATGTTTATATATATATAAATATATTAAACAATTATTAATATATATTATATATATAAAACATATACATTTTATAGTTAATTTATATTATTATATATATATAATTAAAATAATATAAAATTGATTAATTATTAACAAAATAATTAATTAAAAATGATCACATTATTTTCTATATAGATTTACATATATTATATACATATATATATATATAAATTATTAATTTATACTGTTCATTTATATATTCTATATATATTGTGAAAATTTGAAGAAAAATTCACATGGAAATATCATTTTAATCAAAATATTTCATAAGTTACATATCATATAAAAAAAATTAAAATAATTTTGTTTACTCAGACTCTACTGAACCAAATAAAGTGGTCAGATATGTCAGTTTTCTGAGAGAGAGAGAGAGAGAGAGAGCGAAGTGTTCTTACACGAATATACATATGTACAAAACTAAACTAACACATGTAAATATGGTATGAGTCAGCGGTGTGTATTGAGTTATATATAGTTATTATGTATTGAGTTAGTTGACTGTATTTAATTATAATGTGTGCAAATTAGTCATGACTAATTTGCAATATTTAAATATTAAATATATTTAAATATACATATGGTGATAATTTTTAATAAATATTTTAATTAATTATTTTTTTAATAATTAATCTATTTTATATTATTGTAATAGTGATCACTATTGATGCAGGTATACCTGGTAGGGGATGCAGCCGGTGATTCTAGTGTCCTTCATGTGACACATGTCTTTGAATGTCAAAGACGTAGGTGACTTTGAGTTTACCGCGCATGCGTGTATCCTTCTAAAAGGGGCGTGGTCAATAATTAATATTGATTTAAGTGTTAATTAAATTTAATATATGCGTGATCAAATAATAATGTATACATTATTTGTAAAATTATTATATATATAAATTATAAATAATCTATCTCAATAATTAACCTATAGGTATATATATAATTTAATAATCCATATAAATCTATTATTATAATAATGTTTATTTATTGAAATGTCATTTATATATATATATGAGATTTAAATAAATAAATATTATTATTATATATAACTAATATATAAAAGGTATATATATACAATTCCATATAATAGTGTCACCTTACTAATTGCAATTCCCTATGTGTATTCTATGTATAGTATACATTATATAGTATACATTATACATTGAATGTATACATTATTATATTATAATATAATATGTATATATAAGTATACATTATATAGTATACATTCTACATTGAATGTATACATTATTATATTATAATATGTATATATACACTGTACAGTGTACACATGTGTTAATACACTGCATCAAGTGAAATTATATATATATATATATTACATATTATTCGATATTTTAGATATAAATATGTGTGTAATAAAGTATTACTAATAATCCGTATTACATAAATATAGATCTAAAATAGCGTATAATAATATGTAATACATATATATATATATATATATATATATATATATATATTATTACTATTATTATTAGATTTAGGCAATGTCAAGGTAATTGTAGAAGAAGTGTTGCTTGTCGAGACAATTACCCCTTTATTAATATGATAAGTTTCATTATAGATAATAGTTATAAATAAATAATAATTTTATAATATTATAAGATAAGATAAGATATATTTTATTATTGCAATCATTGCAAGAGAAAAAAATAATAAAAGGACAAATAAAATGTTCAGAAGATTTTCGAGGTATTTAACTTTATGACTTCCTGTTTACATATATATGATAAAAATAAATAAAATATATAATACAAAAAAAATATATAATAAAATATAATGAAACTTATCATGTAACTAAATGTAATCATCATATAATAATGTAATCATGTAATAATATAAATAAATGATAAAAGTATAAAATTAAAATCTAATAAATACATCAAGTACTAAATAATATAAATTAAAATATAACATAGTGGAACTAAATATGAGATATCCAACAGTTAAAAGTAAAAGAAATAAGAGAAAAAAAAGAGAAAAAAAAAAGAGAAGAAATAAGAAAATATATTAAATAAATATAGGTTAAACAATATTCGATGTTCATATAGAAAAATATATAACCCAAAGTAATTTATTTAATGTCAAAAAATGTAAAAATAAAATAGAAGATAATACAATCTTAAAATCATATATAATAATTTTTAAAAAGTAAGTTTTTTATAATGTCAAAATTTAATATAATGTCAGTATTTTTATAGTATCAAATAAATAAAATCAAAATTATAAAAAAATATTATCATAAGTCAAATATATTAAATACAAAATTAAACTAAAAATAAATGCATTAAAATAGACTAAGTATTATATAAAATCATTTTAAGATTTTTACAGAATAATGATAAAGAATTTGACTTTCTTATATCTATACTTAAATAATTCCAAAGTCTTGGTCCGAATTAAGGTATTATTCATATAATTATATTTAAAATAAGGTTGAATAAAATCACAGTTACTCCTGGTATTAAATATTTTTTTAGATGTCAATGTAAAATGATTTAAAATAATAGGATGGCACAATTTATTGAATATTTTATACATGTAAATGCAAGTCTTATACTTACAAATATCATATAAAGATAATATTTTATTATCCTTAAATAAAGAAACAGTTGAAAAATCATTTGGTTTATTAAAAATTATTTTTAATATCTTTTTTTGAATTCAATATATGCTATTTAAGTTTGATACATAACAATGACCCCATATTTCTATACAGTAAATTAAATGTGGATAAAATAAAGCATAGTATAGTTTGATCATGGCAGATGTATTTACAAAGTATGAAACATTTTTTATGATCCACAACATTTTTAATAATTTATTTTTAAGATAAGCCAAATGAAATTTCCAATTTAAACAAGTATCTAGATTTAATCCAAGACATTTTGTAGAAGTTACTTGAGATAAAAGTGTATTATATATATTTATATTAAATATTATATCATTTTTAAATGACATACAATGCGTTTTATCTATATTTATGGATAATTTATTAAGTTTAGACCATAGAAAAATGTCATCACATGCTGACTGTAATTTATGATTTAGATTATTAGATGATTTATCAATACTAATTACATTACATCATAGTGTACAATCACTTCCTGTTTACTTTTATTGCTAACATTAATTTAATTTCATAAATCATTTATCTGATCAATCCGACATAAAGATAAGTTATCCGCACTTAATACAACATACAGCCCTGTGTATAAACATTCACTCTATATCCCACACTTATTATTTATTTATTTCATTCATTACTTCTTTTCATTAAACAACATTTATATGATCATTATTTAAAAATATATTAATTTTAAAATCACTGAATTGTTTACAATAATATTGTTTACATTCTATTATACTGTGCACACATTTTTCTCTATTAATATATTCTATTTATAGCTCATTATTAATCACTGAATTAAACAAACACAAATTCCTAGAAATAATAAATTAGTTACATTGCTAGTCATAAACTATATAATGGACAACACCACTGCATCATGTAATCACTGTAAATCTAGTTTAAATAATACAGAAACTGACTTTGTTAAATGTTATAGGTGTCATATACATGTACACTATAACTGCCTAAAAGATAATAATTCTTTAACATTTAAATGGAATAATCGCAACAACCCTCCCAATTATGCTATCCAACTCATGCGTTCTCCTTCATTCTTATATATATGTCCCAAATGTATCACATTTAATAATACGCTGTCACCACCACTTCACATAGCATCAAAAGTCTCACCACAACCTAATAACGATATAAACATAGATGAACCAATGTCCCAAACCAACACTTTAAATCATATTATGGACAGCATTTCTAATATAAAAGATCAACAAATTAACAACACTAAGATCATAAAAGAATTTATTAAATTAAATAAGACTAAGCCCATTCAACCGTCACCTTCTAGATCAATCACATCAATTAATTGTCCACTGAATAAACACATTCCTCCCCTACTCTCCCTAACGATTTCTAAACCTAAACAAAATGTTATAAATAATTTGAACCAATCTCACACTATTATAATTCCAAACAAATACTCTAAACCTACAACATATACAACATCACCCATATCAAAGTCGGCCTTCCCCAGTCCGATAATCCTATTCGCCATAAAAAACAATCTCATGTACAACTCAAAAATAAAATACGTATTCAACAGTAAAACAAACAACTACGAATTACGTCACTACCACAACAACAAAGTTAATTGGAAAACTTTTCCATTAACCCCACCCCTTTCTGTTATTAAGCATTGGAGCAAACTCTTCAACAATCACACATGCATTAACATGCGACAAGCAGCATCTAATAATCCGATACATTCATCCAAACATACTGACTCCACTATGCATACTCAACATAGTAACTTACTATCTGTAGATCAGTGTAATGAAGATTTAAATACTACTAGTACTCAATCTACACAAACTACCCCATCACCAACTCCTATTCCGTGTCCACCAATTGTGAACCCTTCCCCACCCCCCTCACAATGACACTCAATTCCAAAAGTCCACACAAATAAAAATATGCTTTGCAAAACCACTTCCACAAATCTGACCATTCACACACTGCAATCCCCATCTACACTTTTAACTCCATTGTCCCCATCTTCCCCAGAACGCCATAACTGCCTAATTAAATCTGCATTATTAAACACCTGCTCCATCCGTAACAACATTCCACTTATCTTAGAACTTGCTGCAGAACATGACCTTGATCTTATATTCATCACTGAAACATGGATTATGCCTGATGACATACCCCTTATATCATCTCTGAATACTGGTCCTTACTCTTTTTCTCATTTACCTAGACGTAATACCAATAATTATGGAGGAGGTATTGGCATTATCTTTAAATCCTCCCTTCATGTATCCCCTCTACGTGACCATAATAATGATCACTCTGAGGCGTTTACCTGTTCCATTAGTCCCCCATACTCCAAGACTTTTAATATATCACTTTTTTACCGACCCCCCTCTTCCTCAATTCCTTTATTCCTCTCTGAATTTTATTCATTCACCCATCTAATGTCTGAATCTAATATCATTATAGGTGATTTTAATATTGCTACTAACCTATCAACTAATCATTCTAAATCTCTACTCAATATACTGTCATCCTCCAATCTTAAACTTCATAATACTTACCACACACACAAATATGGGAATACACTCGATCTCCTCATTTCCCATAAGTCATCCAACTTGATTTGTTCTCACTCTGTTGGCCCTTGTATTTCTGATCATCACATTATATTTTTTACCCTCCAATCCCTTAAACCTCCCCACCCCACTATCACTCGTTCTTTCCGCAAAACAAAAATCATCAACACTCACGATTTCATCAGAGACTTCCTAACCCTCCCACATAACTCACCTGATGAATTATTTACCACTCTTTCAAGTACCCTCGATTCCCACGCTCCAATAATTATTAAAAAATCCTTCCTTAGACTTGACACTTCCTGGTATACCCTCGCACTCCTAAAACAAAAGCGTAAATTACGTACACTTGAAAAGAAATTGATTAAATCAAAATCTGAATCTATTCTTGCGCTTTATCAACTGTTCAAGTCCAAACATAGACGTGATCTCTTAATTGCAAAATCGCTTCATATTACTGCCTCTCTGGAATCATGCTCATCAGATCAAAAGAAAACGTTCACCATTTGTTCGAAACTCCTTGGGCGTAATAAAAAGAAAACTTTACCCGACTTTCCACCAGACACCTTATCATCAACTTTTGATGACTATTTCCATCATAAGCTTACACGTACTCTCAGCAATCTCCCACGATATACCACTTTAATAACCCCCACCATGCCAACTCACTCACTTAATGTATTTTCAGTCCCTTCCATGTCAGACATAGGCACACTTCTTAAAGCAACTAAAAGTTCATCTCCTCTTGACCCTATTCCTCTTTCCCTTTTACACGAAATCACTGAATCCCTCACTATCCCTCTCAATAATATATTCTGTGAATCCCTCGAATCCGGTACGTTTCCAACATCCTATAAACATGCACTAATTACACCCCTCCTTAAGAAACCAAACCTTGACCCTCAGAGCCTCAACAATTATCGTCCAATCTCAAACCTGTCGATATTTTCCAAAACTTTGGAACGAATCGTCGCGAAACAACTAACGTCTTATTTAATATCACACAAAATCCCTCATATCTTCCAAAGTGCATATCTTCCTTCCAAATCAACAGAAACCGCACTAGCGAAGATATCCAGTGATATTCTCACTAACCTTGATAACAAAAATGGCACAATACTCGCACTACTTGATCTCTCCTCTGCGTTTGTCACTATTGACCACACGATTCTCATACACCGTCTTACATCTATAGGTATCACTGGTACTGCACACAAATGGCTATCCTCATTCATAACCAACCGAACTTCCTCAGTTTTAGTTCACTCAACCCGTTCATCTTCCCGTCTTGTAACACACGGTGTTCCCCAAGGGTCAGTCCTTGGACCAATACTCTTTAACATTTACATAATTCCCCTTCTCCACCTTATCTCGAATTCTCCAGTTAGCTTCCATACATATGCAGACGACATACAACTTTATGTAAAATGTACAGAAAACGTTAATTTTGCACCCGACATCCTCTCCTCTACTATTACCACCATTCATAACTGGCTCACAATAAACTCCCTCGTCTTTAACCCAATTAAAACCGAGGCTATATTCCTTCACCTTCCACTCCGAAGTAAAACGTTACCAACTCCCCCTCCAATTAACATTAATGGACAGCTCATCATGTACTCAACCCATGTCAAAAATCTTGGTGTTATATTTGACAATACTTTTAATTTTTACAGACAACTGTCCCACATAACAAAACTATTAAACTATCAACTACATTCACTACGCCTTATTCGTCATTCAATATCAATATCCACCGCTACTATTATAGCTTCTGCTTACATCCTACCTCTATTCGACTACTGCAATTTTATCCTTTATAATACCCCCTCATCGTATATTACTAAACTACAAATTCTTCAAAATTCTATAGCTAGGTGTATATTCAACATACCAAAATACTCCCACACTCATATATCTCCATTCTTAGTTAAACTCCACTGGCTACCTGTACGCCATAGAATCCTATATAAAACTCTACTACTGGCTCATAAAGCAATCCACCATGACTCTCCTGACTACCTAGCATCCCTACTCAAACTTAAATTACCAACTAGTACCACTACACGCTCCACCAATACGTTTCTACTTCAACTTCCTCCTAAACACAAATTACAATCAAGCAACACTCGAGCATGGGCAATATCCGTCCCATACTCGTGGAACACTCTCCCCACATCCATCCGTACTACACCATCAACTCTCAACTTCAAGAAACTACTGAAAACCTACCTATTTAATATGAAACATTAACTTAATATATATATGGACGGCCGATTGCTTTATAAGCACAGTTTGCAGTCCGAAAACCGAAAAATGTAAAAATGTATGTATTAGTATCATCAGCAAATAATATGAATTTATTTTCTGGAGAACATAATATCATATCATTAATAAATATAGAAAACAGTAATGGTCCAAGAATAGAACCTTGGGGTACACCATAACAAATATTATATATATCAGACTTACTTTCATTATATTGCACGAATTGTTGTCTGTCGTTAAGATAGCTAATCAACCAATCAAGAGGTTTCCCTCTTATTCCATAATAATCCAGTTTATTAATTAGAATACTATGGTTGACAGTATCAAACGCCTTTTTTAGATCCAAACAATCATACACAATATTTATTTGAGTCCAAAGATTCTATAACTTTCTTTTGTAATGTTTCAATTGAGTTCAGTGTACTTATATTTTTTTCTGAAACCAAATTGTTCATCATTAATAATATTGAATTTATTACAAAAAGATAAAAGTCTATTTGAAAATATTTTTCTAAAATTGTTGAAAATTGTAAGGTTAATGAAATAGGTCTATAATTATTAAAATCGTTACAATCACCTGATTTAATAATAGGGATACTTTTAGATCTTTTAAAAAAACTAGGAAATAATCCATCATCAAATGATTTATTAAAAATATACATTAAAGGAACTATAATAGATGATGATATTTCTTGAATAAGTTTCATGGATATATATATATATATATATACAGTCAACTCCCGATAAGTCGGACTCGCAAGGGACTGGGAAAAGTTTCCGACTTATCCGAGATTAAGAATATCATGCAAATAAGATATGAAATGCGCAGAGCGAGTTAAATTGTTACCGAAATATGGAATTATCAACAATCAGCAACATAAAATGGTGTATTCAATAATATTACTTACTAAAATTATAATATTCATTATTTAAAGTAAAGATTTCTGACAATTTATAAAAAGTCCGACTTATCCAGTATAAAAATCATAAAAATTACTATAATATGTGTCCGACTTATAGAAAAGTCCGACTTATCCAATCCAACTTATCCGACTTATCCGATTAATTTAACATGGAACCAGATACACATCCATCCAAACCAACTAAATGTGTCCGACTTATCAGTAGTCCGACTTACCGAGAGTTGAATGTATACAGTATATATATATATATATATATATAAAAATTCACTTAACATAATATATCTGATTTGTTAACCTCGTAAGACTAAGCACCGGGAGCACTACGATCAGAACCAGGGAGGCGGGCACCGAT
Organism: Osedax fenrisi; assembly: GCA_964019155.1. Lineage (NCBI taxonomy): Eukaryota > Metazoa > Annelida > Polychaeta > Sabellida > Siboglinidae > Osedax > Osedax fenrisi. Next base: position 5,289,890 of record OZ025246.1, on the reverse strand, counting down.
ATCGCGAAGGTCACCAAAAACAGTAAACAGGAGGTCACCAAAGATAGTAGAAGTGAGCGGTCCGCGGGGTGTCGTAGTCTACTGAAACCCGCCGGTCTGTTGGTATTAGGGATAACAACTAATTATTATGACTGGTTCAATAATATATAATTTAATGTATAAGTTGATATATAAGTTGATATTTAATTGATATTTAGTTAAATGTACAAAGAGTGATTATTGTAAATGATATTATATATATATATATATATATATATATACATAATATGTATTACATATATATATATATATATATATAGATATATATTGTTATTGTTATTTTTATTTGGTGGAGTCCTTTCATCCCATCCAGGAACTTAGATGAAGTTTTCACTTATAACCATATATGGCTCTAATGTCCCTTCGAAGCCGCTTTCATGTTAAGGCATTCGTGGTTTTAACGAGATCCGATCATTTATATATACACAATTATATAAGATCACTTATAAATAATATTTTAAGACCCATTTTATAAAACTAATTAATGGTCCGGACGAGGTTCGAACCCGTGTCCTACTGCTTGTATGTCCTTAGCCACTGAGCCACACAGGAAGTTATATAAATATATATATTGTTACTTTATTACAAATATGTATACACTTTTCTATTCTATATTATTTAGTAAATACAAGACAAGATTGTATTAGTTACGGGCATCTTTATTCAAAGTATAATTACGGTCGCCACGTTCGCTATGACGACCACACGGTAAAAGCCACGCTACATTTTACGCTGAACACACCCACCAACTTGTTACGGGCGTGTCTATACAATTAATATTCGGTGATACAATTACAAAAGTTTCGCTGACTGTCGTATATCTGTTCATCGTCGCTCTAATGTCCATCTACGTTATATAACATATAACTCGACGAATACTCCTCTCCACATTCAATATAATAACTGCCTATATACGATTCATGGGTATGCATTTCATACCCAAAATTATACCGATTATTCATCACGCGCGCGCTGACCTATTCATAATAATACAAACTCATCTATAGATTTATGCCAACAATTAATCAAACCACACTACATAACACACACACACACACACACACACACACACACATATATATATATATTATTGATTTAGTAATAAAACTCTTCGTTACCCTAAACCACGTGTGCAGTATCACACGGATTATATAATATACTGTTTAATAATCACTCTATGTCATTTAACTAAAGATCATACAACACCTTTAATCTATTATTCATCGCAGAAAACAATCGATCAATACACCCGCCGATCTAAAGCAATCATCCAAGTTCCCAGCTAACAGCAATATCAGAGAGAGAGAGAGATATATAGAGAGAGAGAGAGATACATAGAGAGAGAGAGAGAGAGAGAGAGAGAGAGAGAGAGAGAGAGAGAGATAGAGAGAGAGAGAGAGAGAGAGAGAGAGAGAGAGAGATGGTGAGCATAGTAATAGATATATAGAGAGAGAGTGAGATATATTGATATAAAGATATATATATATATATATATATATATATTATATATATAGAGAAAGAGAGAGAGAGAGAGAGAGAGAGAATATATGGAGAGAGATAAATAGGGAGAAGGTAGATATATAATGAGAGTTGAGAGAGAGGGGGATATATGTAGATGGATATGAAGGAGATAAAGTTATTAGTTGTCATGGAGATATAGTAAATAAACAAAGCGATATTACGTAATAAATACGTGTAACATATCGTTACGTAATACTTTATATTAACTATTTATAGGTGACCTTGTATAATAGTGACCTTTTACAATAGGTTACTAGATGGGGATTACGGCGGGATTCGTTTACAGAATTTGTCAGATCGTGCATTAGAAAATTTATTATTATTCGGTTTTAGGTTTTCATTCTTTATTATACTTTGCAAATTATTCTTTTACGTATAGAGAGATATATATATTTTTCAGATAGACCTTTTGCACATCGTATTAGTTAATGACATTATGTATTGATCTTTATATATCTATAACTATTACCGACATGAATATGAACTATTATATTACTTGTGTGTAGAAATAAACTATATCTATCTCTATCACATCCGATGACTTTGAAAACCTATTTATGTGCCAAATAAATCATGCATCACGCATCAACATCACCATCATCATCATCAACATTATCATCATCATCATCAACATCATCAACATTATCATCAACATTATCATCATCTATATATTTACAAAACTACATTATTTATTATTTGTTTTTGGTGAGTAATTTCATCGAATCCAATACATTATAGTTTTTACTAAATAATTAAATGACCCCAATGCCATTTCGAAGCCTATCTCGGAAGTCTATAACATCTGTTTGCCTACGTGTTAACGAGAGTCGATCATTTTGTATACACGGTTATATAAGTTAACTATTATTGTGTCTCGACACTGGGTAGTGTAGCGCGTCCTGATTAGGTATACTGCTACAGCATGGTTCATATTCACATATGGACATACTACCGTTGTATCTGTGTAAATATTGCATCGATATATAATCTGGCTATCTGTCCAGCTGTCCAGCTGTCCAACTTGACAAATGGTCATATTTTCAACTGGACAACTGTCCATCTGTACAACTGTCCACATGTACAACTGTCCACCTGTTCAACTGTCAATATTTCCATATGTACCACTTCCATCTGTACAACTGTCCATATGTACATTGTACAACTGGCCATCTGTCCAACTTGCTATCTGTCCAACTGGACAACTGAACAACTATGACCACCTGGCCAGTTACACTCATCCACCACTGGTCTAGAGGAATACTAACTTTGACCGGTAGCATTCTGCGTAGTCGATACTATCGCTGATGTTCACCTGTAGGGGGTGGGTCGGGCTGTGTGGTTACGTCATCGCGCTATTATTACATCGCGTGATATCGATATTATGACGCAATACACGGCGCCGTTATTATTAGCCAATCAGCAATAAGCGGCGCGGGGTAGGGGGCGCGGTGATGCGATGTTTCATCTTGTAATTGGCTAGCACGAAAGTTATTGCATCATCAACGTTATTGCGTCATCGGCGTTATTGCATCATCAGCGGATGTATATAAATAGTATTTATTAAATGTGTGTATATATATATATATAGAAGTGCATACATAATATATATTAAGCATTTAATTTATTATTAATAATTGATATGTCAATATATTACATACTAGCATGCTAATTTCATGCATGTTACTATATATATATATATATATATATAACTGCCTGTGTGGCTCAGTGGCTAAGGCGTCAGACACACAAGCAGTAGGACACGAGTTCGAGCCTCGTCCGGACCATTAATTAATTTTATAAAATGGGTCTTAAAATATTATTTAGAAGTGATCTTATATAATTGTGTATAAATAAATGATCGGCTCTCGTTAAAACCATGGATGCCTTAACATGAGAGCGGCTTCGAAGGGACATTAGAGCCATATATGGTTATAAGTGAAAACATCATCTAAGTTCCTGGATGGGATAAAAGATCTCCACCAAATAAAAATAACAATAACAAAATAACAATATATATATATATATATATATATAGTGGTTGTGCGTGTGCGAAGTACTGTGCGTGCGTGTGTGTGTAATCATGAATACATGTTATGTATTACTAATACTATTTTATAATGACACCATTTCAAGATATATATTATATCAGATATATCATATATGATAATACATATATATTTAAATATATAGTAGTTTAATATATATATATATATATATATATATATATATATATATTTATATTTACAAGCAGAATACATGAACGTGCAAACACACACACATATGCACACACACTTACATGCACACACACTCACACACACACACTCACACACATACATACACACAGTGTGTGTCACACATTTACACACACAAATAAATAATACTATTCAATATTTACACAATAAACGAAATAAATAAACAAGAATATTTATAATTAAAATATATCGATTTGCATTTCGTTCACCTTTATTAATGTGCGCGCTCTCTCTCTCTCGTCCGTGCGCCTCATTGTCAATATAACTATTATGTAACACTATTGTTGCGCCATATAAGCGCGTTGACGGCGTGTATGACGTAACGGTATCGCCACTACTAGAGCGCCGCCTTGCGAATATAATACACATTATCGCCCGAAATAATGCTTACAGACACGCGCGCTCGTTGACATAGTGTATACATTGTGTCACGTGTTGGTCACGTGACGTGCGTGTGGTCAGGTGACCTGAGTGGTTTCAGGTGATCACGTGATCGTGTTGTCAGGTGACCGGACGACGTCGAGTTTTAATTTAGCAACAATAGATGATATATATATAATTATAATTATTTAGAATTATTGTGTATTCATGTAAATATATTGCTTATTCATGCATATATGTATATGGATTAACAATACTTTCCAAATAATTATAAATATATTTATATATATAGGGGAAAGTTTCCGATTACCGACCCTTAAATGAATATTTGTAATAACTTATTCAATATTAAATATATTTATTTGAAATTTTGTAATTAGGGTAATATTACGGCAATGAATAATGTGGCTATTTTAAATTTTTTATATAATTATATTTACTAGAATAAACAGGGGGGTCGGTAATCGGATACCTGTTCCTAATACCGACCCCCTTCTCCTATTACCGACCCCCTAAAATAATCGTGATTTAAATAATGTTAGTATTATAATATCCAATCAACATAGTAGATATTCATAAATATAATTAAATATAATATGAAAGCAATTATTTTGTATTGAATTTATGTTTAATAGTACAGTCAACTCTCGGTAAGTCGGACTACGGATAAGTCGGAATTCTCTATAAGTCGGACACATTTAGTTGGTTTGGTTGGATTTATATCTAGTTCCATGTTAAATTAATCGGATAAGTCGGATAAGTTGGATTGGATAAGTCGGACTTTTCTATAAGTCGGACACATATTATAGTCATTTTTATGATGTTATACTTAATAAGTCGGACTTTTTATAAATTGTCAGAAATATTTACTTTAAATAATGAATATTATAATTTTAGTAAGTAATATTATTTAATACAACATTTTATGTTGTTGATTGTTGCATAATTCCACATTTCGGTAACCCTTTAACTCACGCTGCGCATCTCATGTCTTATTTGCATGATATTCTGAATCTCGGATAAGTCGGACATCTCGCTAAGTCGGACACTTTTCCCGGTCCCTTGCGAGTCCGACTTATCGGGAGTTGACTGTACTATTAAATTTAAATTTAAACTTTATAGTAATTATATTAAAATAGTGTATATTATTATTTAATATTTAGTTATTAATCAGTATGTATATAAATCGAATGGAATCATGAATCCTTAATCTATATCAATGATACACAAACAACTTATGACATATTTTAAAGTAAAATACTGATATATTTTGATTGGATATTATAAATCACATGAGGTCGGTATTAGGGTAATTTAGGAGGTCGGTATTAGGAAAATCATATGGGTTGCTATAATTAAGATATTTTGGTTAATAGTTATTCAAATTGAATTATTTATATAATAGTTATAAACATTTTATTGATCTACAATATTATGCAAAAAATTAAGTTTTCTTTTAATTAATAATGTATTTACAATGATTTAAAAAAAGTTATTATTCAAATATTTAAAAACAGAATATTAAATTTGATAAAATAACAATTGTAGGATTACATATTTTTTTAAACAAAATACTTATTCATATTTATCATTAAATTACTAACAGTTCATATATATATAATTTTTTGATATATCTTATAGTTACTGAGATACGAAAGGGGTCGGTAATCGGGAATTTCCCCTTTATAACATACAACTAATTCCAATATAGACAAATAATATGAAAAATACCTATTTGACAAAATAAATAAAATACAAAATATAAATAACTATTCAATAAATCACATGATATGTTAATTTAATATTATGTATCTATTTTTATTAAATTAATAATTGAAATTGAATACAATTAATGAATTAACAAATATGTAAAATTCGTAATATAAAGTAAAACATATATACGTATACGTATATATGTATATATATATAACGTATGATATAATTATAGTACATTTTATATAAAAATAAGTATTACAAATAATATTTTACATAATAATCCTAGTAGTGATATTCAAGGCATACTTTATCACTTCATTAATAAAGAAATATAATGCATACTATTTAAATCAAATTATAATATACAACTTTTGATTACAGACTACTACCCTCGGCTGATACACTGACACTACCTACACAGTTAATAAAATCCGATTCCTACGACGATTTTATTATAGGAAATATTTTAGGAATCGCTTTCATATAAACCGGAATCGAAAATAGGAATCGTATTTGTTTAACTGTGTAATTCACTAAAAATAAAGCGGTGAGTAATGCCTTCAGACTATAAGTTACACTTCATATAAACCACTGGCTACTGACAATGGAACTGTACTATACTGAACTGAACTTCGCCCTACATATATATTGTTATTTTTAGTGTTATTGTTATTTGGTGGAGTCCTTTAATCCCATCCAGGTACTTAGATGACGTTTTTACTTATATAACTATATGGCTCTAATGTCCTTTAATTATATAAGATCACTTCTAAATATTGTTTAAGACCTTTTATAATGGCTTAAACCCGTGTCCTACGGCTTGTGTGTCTGATGCCGCAGCCAAACTGTGCCACACATGCAATATATATATATATATAAATATAAATATATATATATATATATATATATGTGATATATACAATATTTAATAATATGTTATTCAATGTATTACTGTACACGTGTATAATTATATTTCCATAACATATCGTATACGATTAGGTTGTTGACTCGACGATTATGTGCTTTTTAGGTCATATAGGCATATAAAATACACTACTATATATATATATATATATATATATTTATAACATGTACAAGTCTATGACTTCTTGAGGGGTTCATTTGTATCCGCTATTATTATTTGTGTGATTCAATAAATAAAGATTATTATTATTATTATTATTATATATTGAAGCTAGGTCTAGAAGCCAGCGAGATATCCCTATATGTTACCATAGTTACCTGATACTTATTGTCCTAACTTTTATTAAATACTCGTTACATACGCATGCGTATAAGATATCGATATACATGTATATGCATGGGGATGTTCACGGGTCACAATTGTGATGTTTCGAAACAGTTTCGAAACCAGAGACAACTGTTTCGATACCAAAAATGTTTTAATTCAGAAGTTTCGAAACCAATAATGAAACCAGATGACAATGTTTCGGAACCAATAATGAAACCAGGCGAAAATGTTTCGAAACCAATAATGAAACTAAAATATAATATATATATATATATATATACCCATTTTTCATTATCTCGAGACAATTAAATCCTAAAATGCATTAATTCGACTCTTGAGATGTTCAAAGTTTATAATAAATATTGTATTAAACCCGAAAATAGAGCGAGATATCCCTAGTTACACTCCGGGTGATACTTATTGTCTTACATTTTACTAAATACTCGTTACATACGCATGCGTATAAGATATCGATATACATGTATATATATGCATGGGGATTACGTATACCTACAATACATGCATGCATGAAAGTATCGTTACTTATTCGGGTGTGCTAGACCCTCCTAAACGGTTACTTATAACACGTGCAATTCGCATCGTACATAGCTTACGTCTATTGGTGTCGAGAGGTACAGTTATATCCGATATTTCTATTGTATACATGTACAGTACTGCAGTACTTCCAATAGTCTTTATAATAGTATATTCTCTAAGTAAATATTATCTGATTATGTATATGGAAATTTATATGTGTATATATATACATGTTTGCATATATACATGTATATATGTAGGTAATGTGTACGTCGTACACTGTATAATAGACCGGTTCGTACTTTTTTTTCTCATAATGTTATAAACCTTCACATCTATAACAATTATGTATGCTATGATGAATAAGTGTTTACAATTTTAGACCTATATCTTAAATAGTTTTAGATCATGAGACCTTTATATTTTAACATTGAATACATATACAATTTAATATAGGCGAGATATATAAATTAGTTTTATTCAATTTTTATCAAATTGAATACATATTTTCAAGCCAACTATGAATATATCCTAGGAAAATATATAACAAGTGGTATTAACAATAACAAATATTTATCAAAACAATCTAGATGCCCATATGATTGCCCATTAAATGAGATTTATAAAATTAAAATATATAATTTATATATAATAATTACACAATTGAAATTAATTATTAAAAAATTAAAAATTATTTATAGAAAATAAATTAACATCATTTGTAGGACATCATTTGTAGTACCTAATTGTTTTTGGATTTTTTATTTGAAATGTGAAATACAAAATATTTGTGCATATTTTTTATTTTTATTAATTTCATTTCAATAAAGGACATTAATATCTAACTTATATCCAAAATTCAATAAAATATGATCACTCAAATGTATGTAAAGTATAATTATATATATTAATTTTAAAAAATTAATTATTTTGAAATAAATACTTTGTAAAATGGTGTATACACCAATATATTTTCTCGAGTTTTAGGAGACATTAATATTGGTAATTTGTAGATATAAAAATGAAATATAGATATTATATTAATAATTAATATAAATAATGGTATATATTATATTAATTCATTAAATATAATACAAATACATAATTAATTTTAAATATTTTTATATTAAATGTAAATATCAAAAATAATAAAATGGTGGAATGACTATTATATATGTAATATTATAAATTAAATTTTAAAATAATAATTTATATTTAAAACTTTAAATGCTTCGTGACCAAATGTAACTTTTTTTATAAAAATTGTTAATACATTTTATACTAAAATATATATAGGGGAAAGTCCCCGATTACAGACCCCCTTCTAATACCGACCTCCTCTCGTATCTCAGTAACTATAAGAGATATCAAAAAATAATATATACATGAACTGTTAGTAATTTAATGATAAATATGAAAACTTATTTTGTTTTAAAAAATATTTAATCCTACAATTGTTATTTGATAAAATGTAATATTCTGTTTTATTTTTTTTAATATTTGAATAATAACTTTTTTTAAATCATTGTAAATACTTTATTAATTAAAAGAAAACTTGATTTTGTACATAATATTGTAGAACAATAAAATGTTTATAACTATTATAAAAATAATTGAATTTGAATAACTATTAACCAATATATCTTAATTATAGCACCCATATTATTTTCCTATTACCGACCCCCTAAATTACCCTAATACCGACCCCATGTGATTTATAATATCCAATCAAAATAGATTCGTATTTTACTTTAAAATATGTCGTAAATTGTTTTGTATCATTGATATAGATTTAGGATTCATAATTCCAGTTGATTATATACATACTGATTAATAAATAAATATTAATGACTTTATCGGCCTAAACAAACTTATTGAAAAAGTTCAACATAAATTTACTAAGCGAATTTACTTCAGATGTAACTTTATTAAATCAACTTATGATACTAGATTGTGTTTTCTCAATTTAATGAATTTATCCCACCGCAGATTAAGAGCTGACCTGATTCTGGCTTTCAAGATATTGAACAATCTCGTGGATATTGATAAATCATCGGTATTCACAACTTATTCAACAAGTAATCGTGGACCTCTAATTAAAATACGCAAAGACAAATGTATTAATAAATCAACTATAAATTCATTCAGCAACAGAGTGAGTACCGCTTGGAATTCACTTCCTCGTTCTGTGGCTTCGTCTAAATCTTTAAGAATATTTATTACAAATATAGATACTATTAATATTAATGGAAATTTTTATTCTCAACATGCTTAAATGTAATGTCGTTATTTTTATAATTTTATTGTTTTTTTAGTTTTCGTTTTCGTTTTGTACTTTATTTGGGTATTTGATCTTACAAGCTGTATACTCATTTGATATTCTAGGTGTGGAGAGATGTCAAAAAACCAAAATGCAGGGACCGTCCATCCCTCAGGATTTATGGGCATATAATCCTATATGGGCCTGACCAACCCGAGACCTCTTCCCTAGTTATTTGATGATGTGTTCAGCACGTTTGATCAACATCCCAAATATTGCTTTATTATTATTTTATTTACTTTCGGTGTGTGTAAATCACAACTTATTTATATTTGCTAACTATAATTTATATATTTCTGTCATTATTATTTATTGTTATCCATCGTTTTGATTCTAATCAATAAACTATTATCTATCTATCTATCTATCTATCTATCTATTAAATAATAATATACAATATTTTAATATAATTACTATAAAGTTTAAATTTAAATTTAATATTACTATTAAACATAAATTCAATAAAAAATAAATTACGTCATGTTATAATTAATTATAGTTATGTATATCTACTCTTTTTATTGGATATTATAATACTACAATTATTTATACTACGATTATTTTAGGGGGTCGGTAATAGGGGAAGGGGGTCGGTATTAGGCACATGTATCCGATTACCGACCCCCCTGTTTATTCTTGTAAATATAATTATATCAAAAATTTAAAATAGCCACTTTATTCATTGCCATAATATTACCCTAATCACTAAATTTCAATTAGATATATTTAATATTGAATAAGTTATTACAAATAATCATTTAGGGGTCGGTAATCGGAGACTTTACCCTATATGTATATATATTATATATGAAGCATTACACATTGATTCGATCGAACCGGTCTACAGACATATACAGTATACTGTATAACCATAGTACGCACATCTACTTATATTAGCTCTAGATTACTTATAATATATTATATAATTTATAAATTAATAAAATATTTAATTATGCAATAGTGCATAATAATTTAGATATATATATATATAAATGCATACGTATATGTTGGTAATCTAACATCAACAGACTTAGCAATACACTGTATACATGTTAGCTGTAGCTAAACCCTAGGGATTACGCATGACACACGTGACGAACACACGTGATACACACACACGTGATGAACACGTGATACACACACACGTGATATTAATCCTGTGGATTACTTCTAGAACATCTCTAATTAGGCTATAGAGACTTACTGCGCGTGAACTCGCATTAGCGTATTGTTCGTTTCTACCTGATAGCTTCATTAAATTAATAGTTGTTATTATGTGAATACATGGAATCTATATATATGTATATATATATATATATATATATATATATATATATATATGCATATATATATATCTATATCCAATGCCTTAAGTAACTTACTTTCTCAAAGAATATACCTCTAGGCAATTTTATCCTCATCCCCGACACGAACCATTACCGGCCACATAAAGAATCAACATACTCAAAGTACTCGTGAATATCTTATATTAAATATTAAAAATAAAAATGTGACTTCCTGAATAGAAAATAATACTGATAGAATGTTAAATATAATTTAAATAACATTTAATATGTAAGTAATTAAGGTATATAAAATATGTACAATTAAAAATAAAATACAGAAATAAAATTACAAAAAACCCCACAATGATTCTCATCATGTATTTAAAATAAATAATTTTATAATATTTAACCTAATAAAATGTTAACCAATAAAGCACTACAATTAAAAATTGTATAATAAATTAAAAATATAAAAAAAAAACTAAATAAATAAAAGCTATAAAACTATAAACAAAATATATAAAATACATACTGATAAATACTGATAGTATAAGGTAGCCAATTAATTAATTAATATATCACATAATACAATAATTCAAAATAGGGAATCTAAAATATAAAATTAAAATTAATAAGACGATATCATAAATTATTTAAAAATTGTTTTAAAATTATCCAATTTAGTAATGTTTCTTATTTTTTGTGGTAATCTGTTCCACAGCATTGGACCAGTATTCGATAAACAAAATGATTTTCGGTCAGTTCGTACTTTTATTCTATGAAACATATGTCCATATGGATATAATATTATAATATTTAGCTTTATATAATAATTGTAAATTATGTGGTAAAACATTATTCCTAGCTCGAAACATGAATGTTATTACTATTCATTTTTTTTGTTTACAATATCGTCAAATTTAAGAGAATTATAAATAGTATAGACATTTTTATACATAGAATGATTATTATTAATGCATTTCATTGCTCTTTTTTTTGTAAAAGTAAAATATTTTTTAAACTGGATCTGAAGGTATTGCCCCAAATATTCGAACAATAATTAAGATGTGATAATAAATATATATATATATATATATATATATCTAACAAAAACCCTGGTGTAAACCTAAATCTGATAATAATATCTGCATATAGTTAAACACTTATGTATGTTAAATGCGATTACGGTGTCCGCAATGCCAGTGTCCATATCGCAGTGTTCAATATTTCACTTCATTATTAAGCTAAGTAATCGAGGATTAATTCTACGTTTTCAAATATTGATGTATACAAATTATTCATACATTATATATTTAATATAATGTATTTCTTATATCTATAGATTTAGATATTATTATATATATATATATATATATATATATATATATTGTACCATCTTGTTATATAGTTATGTATATGAAATAAAACATCAAGGCTTATGTATATTTATTTATCATATTTATTATTATAATGTCTCTCTCTATAGAATTAGTGTCTTTATATAGAAACTCGGCCTATAGAGAGGTGGTCAAGCCTGACATGCATAAATGGACGAGTCCATATGCTTCATGTCGCGAATACGGGGGTGTCATATCAGATATTTATAACACATCTAACCTCCCAATCATATATATATATATATAGTTAATATAACTATAGTTAATTGTGTTTAACATGGATTCATAGTAGGATCGATGTATTATCGAAGCGTTATCTTTCTAGTTTCAAACTATAGTTTCGTCGCATACCTACGGGTTGATTATGTATACTGGTTCGGCACGTATTGTTCCTTCCTCTCATCTTGACACGTCGTTCCAACCTCAATGTTAACATCATATACTTCACATCAAATGTATAGAGTATTTAAACTCTTTAGCATTCAGACATATATTACGGACGTTATTCAATGATATATATATATATATATATATATATATATATTACATAATACACATCTCTAGAACCAACTCGTTCACACATAATATATATAGCTATAGCCATATGTATACCTATTATATATAATTAATGAATATGTTTATTAAAAATATACATAAACTCTTTAAATTATTATTCAATTTTAACCCTTATATATTATTTCCTGATTTGATTGGTTATAGTTATTATTCCTATACTTTTTATTAGCATACTAATGTTAATGAATCTTTTTGAGAATTATATATATGTTACTATTAATATTAATCAACCATTATCACACACACACACAAGCACATGCACTCATACGGACAATGTACGTTGTACATTTATATATGAACTTTTCAACAGTATTTCCCGATGAATAAGTAACATTTAGCTCACGTATATATAACGTATAGGTTTACATATATGTTTACATTATAATATAAACTCCCCTATCTCCCCTATCCGAATCATCGTAGAGGTCAAATAAACATATTAAGTTATAAGTATTGTAGTCGTTAGTTGAAGAGCTAGTATGTATCTGTTCACTGAACTCATCAAATAGAGACACAACTTTATGAACATCAAATATAAAAGAAATTGGATTTTGATCCAACTTTTTTATTATATATTCATTAGAAACCTTAAAACTTTGGCTACAAATATTTATGAATAATTTTATGATATTTGTTCACTTATAAATTTATTTAATGATTATTATATATATATATATAAATATATTGAATTGTTATATACTATGTATTCTGAGAAAATTTGGATAAGACATATTTCCTATTTGAAGCCATTTGTGCAAAGAAAAGAACTATAGTTCTATACGTTGTAAACAAGTTCAAATAAAAATAAATGTATGAAAACCATTATAATGTTCAATAGATATTTTATATTAATATTTATAATGTTATATATATTATATATATATATATATATATATATATATTTTATATATTTATAATACGTACAGTGTACGTCGTAAAGTCGTGTTAATACATTACTTCAATATCAATAGTATGTACACTTGTATTAGGGCCGGCGTAACCTTCGATGTTATTTGTTAGGTACATTTTTTTTTGTATTAAATTATTAAAATATAATTCATTATCTTTAAAATGAGGTATAATATATCATATAAAAGTAAACACAAGTGCCTCAAATACAATGTTTAAGCATACACCTATTCAAAATGGTGGGATTTAATAATTAGAAAACATGCAAGTAAAACTTTAGATGCCAATATATCTGGTGTTTATTTTGTTGATTTTTTATTTAAATGTTAATAACTTTTGAACTATTTTATAAATCTTTATAACATTTTCTGTGTAAATACATAATATATGGTTATTATTATATAGGTATGTAAGGCAGAGTAAATACAATCTATTAATATAATTATTTGAAAAATAATAACAAAAAATTGTAATTTTAATATTATAATTAACTTTTCTTTATTTAATAAAACATTTATTATTCTATGATGAACCTATATAACTATATATGAATATTATCTAGATAATTAAAAAAAAATTAGAAAAAAATATACTAAATAGAAAAGATATAGTCATTTTGTCGTTTTAGCCTGTTAAAAATAGCCATTTTCCCTTATATTTTACATGTAAACGCCGGCAAGGTTAGACGGGCCCTTAATATAATAAGTCTAGTATAAACATCTTTACATATATAAACTCGTGACACTAAACATAACGTCTAAATAAGAGTGTTCACTATCACCAGTATTTGCGAACATTTAACATCTTTAATCTAATTCGCGCGAATATTTGCAAATATTTAACATATTTAATATAATTCGCGCGAATATTTGCAAATATTTAACAATTTTAAACTAATTCGCGCGAATATTCGCAAATATTTAACATATTTAATATAATTCGCGCGAATATTTGCAAATATTTAACATTTTTAAACTAATTCGCGCGAATATTCGCAAATATTTAACATCTTTAATCTAATTCGCGCGAATATTCGCAAATATTTAAAATCTTTAATCTAATTCGCGCGAATATTTCCTGTCGTGGCCTCCTCTAAAATCATCTAAATTCGCGCTTACGACGTCGACTAATATCTGCGACGGCGCGTCAAACCTTGACCGATAGATTGCCGTTAGACGACAGCGGAGACTGTACCGTTGACCCCTGACCTCCTCCTCCTCCATCTCGTGTGGGGGTGGCGGTGGCGGGGGCTCCGGTATCCTCTTCCACGTCGGCACCGGCTGTTGTTCTAGGTCCTATCTTTAGCGACGGCTGTGTTACGGTCACGTGAGCGGCATTAGCGCACGCGTTACGTCATAGTCATCTATGCGTCATAGTAATCTAATATAACTTATAATATTGTATTTATAGAGCTGATTTGGACGTGCTTTACAATTAAGGGTAATCGTCTCGATAGGCTTTAGCTTCTACAAAAACCCGGGTGTAAACCTACATCTGATAATAATAATAATAATAATAATATTAGTGATTACGTCAGCTAGTGATTACGTCAGCTACTGATTACGTCATGCCGATTACGTAATACTGCTTACACTATAATAGCGTATACGTTACGTTATATGTATAATATTTAAATTAATTAATTTACTCATCGTTTTATGTTATTTATTCGTTATTTATCAATGTATTATTCTCGTACAGTTATTAATACAGTATAGAAGTTGTGTAGTGTAAATACGTTATACATTATTATTTTGAAATCGTATTTATTTAGTGATCTATTTATAGTTCATTACTATCTATAATATATTGTTACGTGAATCTAAGCCGTAGGACCTACGAGATGGATACAACTATGATAATTATCAGTGAAAACAATTATCATTATGTTCATACATTTTCAGGATTAATTTCACGCTAATCTGCGACGTAAAGATCAAAAGTTAACCCTTAATCCTTAACGCCCTTCACGCTTTTACGTCGCAGATCTTCGCCTAATTAACTCTAATTATGCAACCAATGATATGTTATAGATATTCTATTACATATTGTTGGTATATATATATATATATATTATAGGATACTAAATTCCTCATCGATGACATAATACCGAAGTAAATAGTTGTACTAACGATATAACCGATGTTAGTTAC
The DNA here is from genome assembly GCA_964019155.1 of Osedax fenrisi. Lineage (NCBI taxonomy): Eukaryota > Metazoa > Annelida > Polychaeta > Sabellida > Siboglinidae > Osedax > Osedax fenrisi. Next base: position 5,273,551 of record OZ025246.1, on the reverse strand, counting down.
AGTAGATACACTATTGTATATATATATATATATATATATATATATATATAACTATATATAGTATATAGACTATATATAGACTATGTGGTACCGGCATTTCACCTGAACACTCGTGACGTCCGGCTATACAATAACAGTAGTAACCGATGACGCATATATCGATGACATACTATTATAGTTATTCACATACTTATATATATATATATATATATATATATATATATATAGTTATAACTATATATAGTATATAGTATAGCTATATATAGTATATAGTATATCTATATATAGTATATTATACTATAGTATAACTATAGTTATACTATATACTGATTTAGATTATATGTCGAAATGGTTACCCAATAACTTTATTAATTTGCTATAATTAAGTAACACATACGTATTTATAACTTTACATATATGTAGTATACGTTAGATACATATATGTTAGTATACTAATGATGTAAATTATACTGAAATATAAAACATCGATACAGTCTCAGTATCAGTTACAACTTAGGTATACCTAAAGTCTCGATACGGTTCGGGCTCGTTTTTTTTCCGAAAATGAAAATCTCGGCTCTGGCATCAATAACCAAAAGTCTCGGCTCGGAATTAAAAAGCTCAGTATCATTTACACCACTAATATATACCGATATATTGTATGCTGTATAAGGTTTGTGTGTGTTGTACGATTATATGTAATTTTTAATTATATATAATAATTGTTGTGAGACGATAATTATTTATTTTTAAATTAATTTCTAAACTATTTTTGAATGTATTAATAATTCTAAATATTAATTCAACGAATTATGCATGATTCGTACAATATATTGTATTTACATTAATGAATAGGGAGACGATCAAAATGGACGAGTTGAGGGTTAAATATTACATTTGAAATACAAGTTTATAGTATTTAAGTTATTAATTTGTATTGATATTTGTTGGTTATTTGGTTTAATTAGTTTAGTTTTATCCTGCTTGTTTTGTTTAGCTGCATAACATCCCACAGTGAGCCTATACAAATGTATTACACATTTAAAAGTTAGCCTTTGCAACTCAACTCATCTTTTTTGTTCGTAACCCAATGAATATACTCACATTATAGTGTTTATATCAATTTAGCATAATTAATAATATTAACTATAGTTATATTAACTATAGTTACCTATATATAGGTACTATTGGTAATTGTTGTTAATAAACACTACTTTTGTACTAATAAATTACATTAAAAAGCTTTCTTTAAAAAACTAAACGCTTTGATAATATTCACACACACCGTTAAGCACCGATCATAAGCACCATTAATCATTAATACGCACGCGCGTGGTCGATAATAGGGCGCGGTCAAAGTTCAATCTCGAACATCTCGCTACGACATCACGAATGACCGCAAGTCACGTGTAAACCGGTGTTATCACGTGTCATTAAGCGCGAGTCACGTGTAACGATGACGCACGACGATGACGTAACTAAGTCTAATGGGACTAATTACGCAACAATACCCACACTATTACGTAATACTACTACTACTACTACTAGCCTGTTAGGTATATCTAGTCACGTGAGATTACGTCGACGTGTACGATGTAATAGGAGTTATCACGTGACTAATGATTACGTCACGCCTACTATAGTGGGCGTGACGTAATAATTAGCCGGGCGCCACATAGCTGGCAGGTGTGTTATCGTTATAATCATCATTAGTGACTACGGCCGCCACTACTGCGGGTACTGTTACGCGATACTATAGAGGGTATGCCTATATATATACGTATCCTATAGAGAATACCTATGCCGGATGCTCTCTTCGGTTATAGGTCACGTGATAACTCGGATTACATCGTACGGTGATGTAATCACGACAAGATATATCTCTAGGGTATATCTCTAGGGTATATGTCTAGGGTATATCTCTAGGGTATATCTCTAGGGTATATCTATAGTTATCACGTGACCTTTCTTATCATGTATGATTGGTATACCTCAACGATAGAACTAGGGGGGCTGGAAAGATATTGTATGTAGGTGGATCAACCAATCAATATAAATGTTGTGGTAAAAGTGGGGGGGGGTGACCAATACATAGGAGGTCCCTCTAGATTTTAAAGTGTGGGGGGGGGACATATATCCCCGTCCCCCCTGTTGCGCCCCTAGATGGAACGTACTATAGTAGTATAATAGTATGGTATACCATATTATCTGATATGAAAGAAACTAATTAAAATGACCTAATATCATTATAATATTGTTAAGGGACGACTAATATATGTATTACTATTTATGGAGTTTATTAACCACCTGTTAAATAATTAATAACGTAGTTAATACGAACATTAAGATTGGTTTTCGTGAAAATATTGTTATTTTCTAATAAAATTATTAGTATTAGCATAACGAAATCTATACTAAAATAGTATTGTTTATAATATATGTTATTGATAACTATACATACATATAATTATTATAATAAAATGCATTTGTATTATTCCTGGGAATTATTATGATTGAGTGAATATACACGTACATAGTATACTCTAAACATACTATAGTATTTATATGTAGGTTTTATATTGAAGTAATTTTAATTTAAAATATCGGTAAATAGTCTTCGCAAGTATGTATTGATTATGATATATAATATAATTCTACATCACTAAGTATTAATGTTCACGTGAATACAAATGGTAAGATTTACTGATAGTTTATATATATATATATATATATATATATTAAATTCAATTCAATTGCATTGCATTTAAAGTTTATTTAACTTTAACTAACATAGTTTACTTACATTTATATAAATCATAAATGATCCATCAAAAGAGTGTATAGAAAAACAATTATAATAGTAGGTAATATAATAAATACCATTTAAAATAATAAAATAAAATAAAATAGAATAAACCGAAGTAAATTAATAAATAAAATAATAATGACAAACAATATTAAGTTTAAAGATTTCCACCTGAAATTAATCATTATATATATGTATATACTCATATACATATACCCCTATAGGTGTATACATCCATCCGTATTATACCATCAACTTAATACTTCAAGAAATCACTGAAAACCCATTTATTTAATCCGAAACATTAACATCAAATATATATGGACGGCCGATTGCTTTATAAGCACAGTTCGCAGTCCAAAAACCGAAAAAATATATAATACATATATATATATATATATTTTAATTAGTATACATTTTATTGAGGGTAAGACTAGTTCAATCATAAGATCATTGGATTAACGCGATTACGATCTGTATACTGATCTGTATACAAACCTATAGGTTATACAGTGATATATAGGGGTATATTGGGGTATACAGTGATATGTAGGGGTGTATAGGGTATACTAGTTAACTAAAACTCTGTCTACATTGATAATTGGTTATCCTAAATCACTTAACATTTAACACTTAACGAATAAACCCAAATTTTACTCGACTTAATAATCCCTTTATCATAATGCATGTATAATCCCTATATATAATATCTCATAGCTCATATATATATATATATATATATATATATATATATATAAGTTATATAATATTATATATAAAATTAAACCATCCAACTTATTATTTTTATGTCGTGTTATCTACAACGTATTATTATTATCTTATTGTTACCGTGTTATTATTATCATATTATTATTTTCTTCCCACACGAGCGAAGTGGTTTACTATAGTAGATATATATATATATATATATTTATTATATACGACCATATTTTAGTGCTGCCTAATACACCGTGTATCATCATTATCACCATCATAATATATATATATATATATATATATATATATATATATTTATATATTGTTATTATTATAGTTATTGTTATTTTTATTTGGTGGAGTACTTTCATCCCATCCAGGAACTTAGGTGAAATTTTCACTTATAACTATAATTATATATTATATATACGGCTCTAATTTCTCTTCGTGGCTGCTCTCATGTTAATGCGTCCATACAACATATAACCTACGTATTCGAGATCATACCTCTACTTCCTCATACCAACACTTACCTCCATGTTTCCCATTTAACAAAAACTCTGCTTATCGCATACTATCTATTGTTCATTCCTCAATATATAAATATTCTAATTAAATTCTGAGAGTATACTCTTAGAATTTCCCCTCCTATATTTCTGCTTCTCTAGTACAAATATATTCCCTTCCATCTCTTAGAAACCATGTATTTCATCTTATATCTACTCCAATTCTCCATCACTCAAAAATGAATACTCGGCACTGAGTTATATTGGTCCAAAACTATGTAATTCACTCCCACCCTATATGGATATATATAATATATATATATAATATATATATATATATATATATATATATATATATATATTAGATCCATAAAATCGCATAAAATATTCATGACATATATACAACAATTTATATCAGGTGGCAACCTGAAATACTAATATTGTTTGTCATTATTATTTTATTAATTAATTTACGTACGGTTTATTCTATTTTATTTTATTATTATTAATAGTATTTATTGTTTTACCTAATCTATTATTGTATTATATATACAATTTTGAGAAATCATTTATGATTTATTTAAGTGTTTACATAAAATTGCAATCAATCAATCCGTGGTTTTAACGAGAGCCGATCATTTATTTATACGCAATTATAAATGATCACTTCTAAATATTATTTCGAGATGATTCGAGTTCGAACCCGTGACCTACTGCTTATGTATGACACCTTAGCCAACTGAGCAACACATGCAGTTTAATATATATTATATATATATATATATATATATATATATATTATATAAAACCATGGTTTTGTGAACTATAGTTTCGTCTCTAATTAACTTCCTATCTACCTCGATTATATATATATATATATATATATATAGGTTCCCTTCCTTCACCCATAACGTAACCGGTACGTTGTACGGTACAACTTGTACCACCCTACCCTCTTACTGCACATAATACTACTACTATTCGTGTATTTGAGATAACCTTTATACTTAGTTATATTTGCATCGTTTGGTTCTAATGTATTTTTCCAGTTCATTTATATATATAAATAAACTATCCTATCCTATCCTATCCTATATATATATATATATATATATATATATATATATATATATAGTATTTCTACGTGCATGGTATCGTGCGTCATGCATCCACTAGGTGTCGCTATACCTATGTCTACGCGTGAGTCATACATTACGAAGTGTTCGTCATTGGTTTACATTAGTCATAGATTTATAGTTTACCTTTAATTATACATTTATAGTTTAGTAAAATACAAATCTATGACATTAATATATTGATTTATTGTACGATCGATTCCAAGATAAAAAGGGTTTCCGTCACATAGCATGTTATTATCACGTAGCATGCCACTGTCACATGTTTCATGCTACATGATAATAGCATTCTACGCAACGATAAGCATTGTTATCTATACATTAATCATGCGATCGTTTTATATAAATATATTAATTTAAATAAAGAGGCGTGTTTAACCCTACGTACCACGCCCCTTTATGAATACGCTAACATATTGATTAACTAAATATATATATATATATATATAGGATGAAACGTGGGTAATAACGTATAGTGATTAATAATAATATTTAATATTTATTTATTGAATCACACATATAATAATATCGGATACAAATGGACCCCTCAAGAATTCATAGACTTGTACATGTTATAAATAACTGTGAGGGGCTCAGGACAATAAAAAACAAATAGTAACATTTTGTTCTTGTGTTTTTGATTTATCGTTTATTATACACTATACGGAGCTCCGTATATATTACTGAGAACAATATATTTTTCCTAAAAACTTAGGTGTCAAATAGAAAGTTTCGAATCAATACAACTGATCGCTTTCACTGATCCTCCTTACTGACCTCAATTTGTCTATACACTGAATTCATATATATATATATATATATATATATATATATATATATATATATATATGTATATGGATACAATAATATGTAGTTATATAATAAGTAAACGCATGAACCCTTTACTATAAATATGCTCTCGATGAATGATATACACATACTACGTATTCACAGTGTGTACATAAGAGTGACAGACAGCTTGATGACGTCATAACGTGCTGATTACGTAACCACCAACAATATGTTGCTATAGCACAAGGTCGTATCCTTCTTGAATATATTACGGCGGCGGACATAGTGAACACCGGAAGTACATAACCGATAAATAAACACGCGCCGTGCATGCGCATTTACATACTCATAAAACAACAACAACAACGACGAACACAACAATATACATAAATGAAAAAAACATATATTTATATATGTATATATTGAATTATTTAATAATAGACATTTTTATAAATACACGAATGAATACAGTCCATACACCCACACACATACACATACACACATATATATATATATATATATATATATATATATATATATATATATATATATATATATATATAGACGCATGCTTGTAATTTCATGTGCATATATAATGTACGTGTATTCGAATAATTTCTCATTTAAATAATATCGATTTAGAGATAGGAATATAATAATGTATATATACACAACACACGAACACATGTATATATGCAGGTATCGTATATATATATATATATATATATATATATATACGGTTCCGAAGGGAAATTAGAGCCATATATGGTTATAAGTGAAAACTTCATATAAGTTCCTGGATGGGATGAAAGGACTCCACCAAATAACAATAACGCATAGGTTGGGAACCATTGCTACATAGGCACACGACCAAACTACAATGGTTAAATAAAGTTAGCGCGTGTTGAATATATATGTATATATATATATAAATAAAATGTAAGTATACGTTTACTATTACCATACCATTCCATTCCCACCAAATAACGCTATATCCTACCGATAGGTAGAGACGTATCCAACAGGGCGTTTTTAAGGATTTGAAAGCGGCGTCAGTATATTCCAAATATAATTTATTTATTTTCAATCATATATGTAAAAAAATCTACTAAAATACATTTATTGATTTATAAATAAATATGATTATGAACAAAATCTACTTTTTTTGTGGACACATATTTATAATTAGGGGTCAACAATAATAGTGTGGGAGTAATTGCCCAAAATACCCCTATAAAGTCAGTGATACATATATGTACCTTATAGGGTACATACTCACTATATATAGGTATATATATACCCATTATCACGTGACTTCTAATCACCTAATCATCACGTATTACCTGTTGTTCGTCGAAGGCGTTAATACCGTTAATTCGGACTAAGTCCGAGATATCGGCGCTACCGTAGTCTCACGTGTGCGGCGTACTTCACGCGACCGCTTCACGCGTACGCCATCGCCATTCTATTTATAGAATATCATTATAAACAACCCCCACGACGACGACGACGTCGATGTTGACATATAG
>OZ025246.1:5243565-5261065 GCA_964019155.1 Osedax fenrisi | reverse complement strand
GTACATGATTTCTTACGAGGTAAACCTGCATCGAATGGGCGATAATCAATAAATATCTCGTGTATACGTATGTGTGTGCGTATGTGTGTGTACCAGTGTGCGTGTGTGTGCGAGTGTGCGAGTGTGCGTGTATGTAATACGCGCACACTGTGTACGTGCGGCGCTTATTATTAATTACAGCCGAACGCGCTTTTTATACACCTGATGTTTACCTTAGACATCGCAGTGCATTCTGGTCATCATTATGTAACTATTTTCCACTCTTTATCATTATAATGTTATATATATATATGTGTGTGTGTGTGTGTGTGTTATATAAGTATAATTAGTTTAATAGTATTTCAAATAAATATAATCTATTAATAGATTATACACACGAACATACGCGCATCGTACGCGTCGTACATCGCGAGTCATAAGTCACGACACCACGTGACACCGACGCCTATTACGTAATAGTACGTAATCACGTGACCCCACGCTCGCAATCACGTGCATACCACGTGACTATCTTAGACGGCTTCACACTCGCGCGCCGCGCGTCACAATAATCGCGCGGATTTCTATCGATCAAATCTATATAGGCGTTTATTCGCGCGAATGCAGTAGTTCGAGCGAATGCGGTTGTTCGAGCGAATGCGGTAGTTCGAGCGAATTCGCACGCGTTCGGCCTGCGCTATAAATAGCTCGTACGCGTAGCTATGTTTGGCGGGTATACCCGCGGACGTGGCGAGTATACCTATAGCCCTATAGGGCTGCCGATCACGGATTAGCACTTGATACATGTATTGCGTAGCGCTGATTGGCTAATCGTAAACCACTGTGATTACATAACCTCATAGGTGTTTACGTCTAAAGTACACACACGCATACACACACGTATAGTATACATCGTATACACATACACGTACATATATACACACATACATATACACACACACTGTACACATATATTACCACTTCGCTGAATAAGCTAGCTTAAATGTTCCGAAATGGAAATGTGTTGCTTCCTGTTACGTTCTACATTTAATGGTATACTATTATAGTATACCATATATGATAATAGGTAAGATTACTATAGTATAATGATTCATAGCCAAAGTGTCGACGCTTAAGTGTCATGCATTGTGGCGCTGGAACGATTGTGTATGTAGGGGGGGACCAATCAATCAAAATAAATATTGTGGTAAAAGTGGGCGGACCAATATATAGGAGGTCCCCCTAGATTTTAAAGTGGGGGACATATCCCCATCCCCCTATTGCAGCACCCCTAGGCATGCATTAACGTCACTGCAGCGAGGCCACAACGAAGAGGACATGACGAATGTCCTCTGATGCTGTGAATACGGACCATGGTCCGGGGTAGGATAATACATGCATGTCCGGGGTAGGATAATAATCAACATTATAATGTCATATATGTCAATAATGTCGTATATGATTAAATGTGGAAATAGAGGAGATGGAACCTTATTATAATTTTTAAATATATCCAAATTAATTCAGTGCTAATTTTGTGATATGTTAATATTATTTAATAATTATTGTAGATACATACATACTAATCAAATACTAATTTAATAATAGTTACTTTTTGATAACATTAATATATTATTATTTAATATAAATCGTATATAATTGAATAATAATCAAATACCTATTTAATAATAATTATTTATTTTATTAATAATATTATAATAATAGAATACCACTTGAATGTAATATCAAGGAATTTACTCCCTTAACAACAATGCTTTATGTATATGTAGTCCTTAGCTATATATATATATATATATATATATATATATATATATATATATATATATATATATATATATATATATATATAGCTAGATTATATCTTATAAGATTGTAGTTTATACACATATATAATGTACAATATACATTACTACTCGGTATATCGATATGCTTTTTTACTTATACTATACATTGCATATACATACATATATATATATATATATATATATATATATATATATATATAATAATAATAATAATAATAATTTTTATTAGAATAATTTTAATAATAATTTTTGTTTCTGTTAATTATACTAATATTTATATGTTTTCTTCTAAAGGGCTTCAAAATAATACGCCTATTTTCTGTTGTTGTTGCCCATTATATATATAGAGATAACCTATATCATATAACCTATCGGATTTAGCCTGCACACTAATTATATTCTGACCTTTAATACATCGCGTGCAGTGCGCTGTTTCTCTCGCCTCGTAATACCAGACAATGAACTTGCACTTGCACTTGCACTTGCACTACAATCGCGGCTATCGAGTAGTATAGATAGATAGATCACAAGTTTATTGAATTACCGGTTATATATATATATACAGAAAGTTATAATTATATGTAAACATATAATTATATAACATATATAAACGAAATATATAAACTCGATAACGGTAAGACGAAACGACGCGATACAAACAAAAACAAGAAATAAACGGAGAAGTAGAATACAAATAAATAAATATAATAGTAAGTACAGACGAGTACGTCGCGTGCGACGCACGTGTGCATGACGCAACAATAGCAGCTATTGCGTAATATGTCGTAAGTGTGACGCAACAATAGCAGCTATGACGCAATGTGTCGTAAGTATGACGCAACAATCGAGAAAGAGGCTACACACGCGCGAAGTTACGCGTAACACGTCGGTAAACAGTTCAACTCGCGTTTGTGGTATTACGTAAGTATGTAACGAACGTATAAACGTATACGTGTGTATACGTTTGTATATTCACACATGTAATGCATGCATATACATTCATATATATATATATATATATATATATATATATACGTAGACAAATGTGTAATTATGTAACATGTGCTTATTCGATTCGCTCGCACAATATGAATGACTATTTACGATCTCGCGCGCGATGTTTATTGACTTAGTTATCGCACTGTGTTAGCTCTAACGGTGTTAGAGCTAACGGTGTTATTTCTAACTGTGTTAGCGCTAACGGTTACGAGCGTCATGTACATTGTACTGTACAATGTATTATAGTTAGCGTTAACACTCGCCATGTCGAAGTATTGGATAAATAAAAAACAGCCGTAATAAGATTTAACATGTATGTTAGCCCGTGGGATGTGTATATGTATATATTTGTTATTTTTTTTTGGTGGAGTCCTTTCATCCCATCCAGGAACTTAGATGAGGTGTTCACTTATAACCATATATAGCTCTAATGTCCCTTCGAAACCGCTCTCATGTTAAGGCATCCATGGTGTTAACGAGAGCCGATCATTTATGTATTCACAATTATATAAGATCACTTATAAATAATATTTTAAGACCCATTTTATAAAATTAATTAATGGTCCGGACGAGGCTCGAACCAGTGTCCTACTGCTTGTGTGTCTGACGCCTTAGCCACTGAGCCACACAGGCAGTTGTAATATATATATATATATATATATATATATATATATATATATATATATATATGGAGTTGCTTATAGACAGTATCTTGTAGACAATTCGGGAAAGTATAGTATCATTGAATTGTCCCCCCCCCCCGGCATGCGAATGTTTGCGCGACGCCGAGATAGCGTGTTATCAAGGTCATGTCCTGGGGGGACATATCTGATGATTACGTCACGTGGCCGTGCTATAGTAACAGTATAATATACCGCAGTAGTACTATACTACACCGTGTTACTACATGTTAATAGAGGGTTACGATCAAAAAGGACGAGTTGAGGTGCAAAAGTTAAATTATAAATGCGAAATAAAGTTGTATAGGGATTTATACACTTTGGGATGTAATGCAGCTAAAAAAACCAAACGGGATCAAACTAAACAATTAAACCAAATAAGCCACAAATATATAAACAAAATATAGGATATATACTATTAATTCGTATTTCAAATGTAACCTTTAACCCTCAATTCTTCCTTTTTGATCGTCTCCCTTAAAATTTAAAATCTCTTAATAGATAATCAATGTAACATAAATACAAGATATCACCTTCTAGATATACTTTAGTATAATTATATTTTGTTTTGTTTGGTGGAGTAATTTCATACCATCCAGAAACTTATAGGACATTTTCACTTATAACCATGTATGGATCAAATGTCCCTTCGAAACCGCTCTCATGTTAAGGCACCCGTGGTTTTAACGAGAGCCGATCATTTATTTATATACAATTATATAAGATCGATATTACATATTTGTTAATGGACTATTTGTCTTAATTATTATTGGTCAGTGCACTGATTGAACCCGTGTCATACCGCATTCATGTACAGCGCCTTCTGAGCTAGCCATGTAGTTTATACATATACACACACACATCCGCACACACATCCGCACCCACCCACACACACACACACACATACACACACCAATACGCATACACGTATGTATATGTGCTTCTAAATATCTCTACAATAAACTGCGCTAGACTGACTGCACTAGACTAACCACAGAGCTAGAGAGAAACTTTCTCTCTAGTTCTGTGATTTAAACACACTTTCACGTATCGATATCAGTGTGTCATCGTCGTACACTGTATGTACATACACTGTACTGTGTATACTCAGTGTAACGACGTACATTTACGTCGTCAGCATATCTTGAATTATTAACCCACGCGGCTACCACACATACGCACAGTACGCTGTGTGAACGCGGCGTATTATCATGTTTCGGAACATGCTGTTTGACGTACGCGTATCCAATAATTTATCTCATTAATCATGTATGCAATACTTGACGGAGTTGTAAACGTATATGTATATATATATATATATATATATATATATATTGTAATATTTATATTGATTTCGTGGAACGGTATTCATCGGACATTTTCCATTCCACAGCTCTTTTATTTATAGGTAAACTCACTTAACGATCACATTGCGCATTCGTAGTCGCGTATTATCGATCCACGTGTACGTGTATAATTAGCATACAGCTAGCGAGAATGTCTCTCTAGCTCTCTAGCTCCCTAGCTCCCTAGCTCTCTATCTCTCTAGCTCCATAGCTCTCTAGCTCTCTATCTGTATCCGCTAATTAGATAGGTTTCGGATTTAAATAAAATTAATATAAAAATAATATTTATTCAGATTTCGCCTACATTCACATTCACTTGTTTACTTAGCACGGTCTCGCACACAGACACATACGCCTACCCATACACTCATGCACACCCACATACACCCACACACATACCCACACACGCGCGCGCGCTCAGCCGTATAATCTATACCAATCACTCCTCCTCCTCCTCCTCCTCCGTTAAGCACCCGGGGGACTTCTCTCCAGTCACTTATAACCAGGCATCAGCATACACATACTTGCTTCTATTGCGTAAGATTATGACGTCATCTCTCACCACGTGACTTATTGCGTAATACATAGCTATCCATACACACGTTGTACTTGCGTTGTTGATATGTATGTAAACCGGTCCGGTTGGCTTATTCGTTATTTATGAATATTGATCACGAACGCTTTACAATAATTAGATAACATGTTAATTGAATACAAACAAAATAAATATAATTATGTATATATATATTTATAATGATAAAATAATGAAATAAATAAATGAATTTTTTCTATATTAAAATATGTATACGCATTTTTAAAGCTCTGCCGAAAGTAAAAATTCTGCCTTTAAAAAAGGCATAAAATAGGCATACTTTTTAATTAATATTCTCTTCAACCCCAAGTATGTGTTATCCGATCTACTAACTTAGAACACTGGTACGCGCAGAATCTATAATCCTTGATAACACCCACATTAGTATACTACCGCCCCCTATCGCCATTAGTATTTCTTACCACACTGACATCCATAGAGCTAGTGAGAAAGCTCTATACTGTCATCCAACCATTGATGTGATCAACAATTCATACAGATCCATAGATGTCTTGAAGATCTATATATATATATATATATATATATATATAGTAAGAATCGGCTTCGAAGGTACATTAAAACTATATGCATATATGGTTATAAGTGAAAACTTTATCTAAGTGCCTGGATGGAATGAAAGGAATCCACCAAATAACAATAACAATAACAATATATATATAGCGAATTATAGTATAGTATATTAAACTATCTAGATATGTATACATAGTTCTAAAAGATCTATAGATCGCTCGAGTGAGTTAATCATGTGAATGCCTAACGAATGTCTGAATTTGGCCCAATATGAGCACATTTTTAATTAGACAATATCCGAGAGAATATATTGTAATTAAACATTAAATAATATACACGAGGCTTTACAAATATGTTAGCTTATCGAATGTTAACGTATTTGTGTTATAACATACAACGGTATACCGTAAGATTTCTTAAACATTCATGATATCCGTTGTAATTACAGAAGATGTTATCTAATCGTGATTATTAGCTAACCCCATAGTTAGATTATCGGTATTTCAACGTATATATATATATATATATATATATATATATATGTGATACATACAATATTAGATTATTATAGTACAAAATATAATATGTATCTTCATACTACTATTGTATAGATTGTGTGCATCAAAGGATACTGTTACACTGAGCTCTACCCGGTGGTGGTATTAGTCATCGGGGCGGGGGGGGTAATCACACGTATTAGGTCATGTGAATAACGTGTTCGGGAGCATAAGCTGGGAATGGCATGTCACGTGTTAGGGGGGATGGTAGATGACGAAACCACGTGGTACCTATATGTACCTATTGGTACCTACCAATACTATCACGGCTAGTAAAATGCACTTACCGGTACAATAGGGAACACGTGATATAAGCGGCCCATAGTCCAATTGTTAAGCTACTAAAGGTTTCGACAAACAGTTAATTTATCTACGAAATACGATTACATGATTGTATAAGCGATCCCCTTTACTTATTGTTAAGGTAAACGGTTATGTAATATGTTATTGTCGCCAGTATAATTTCATTTGAATTCATTTTAAATAGATCACTGTTATCTAGGAATTATATATTTATTTCTATCTATTTCTATCATTCTATTTCTCAACCCATCTATATCGCATTCCTTATGTATATATATATATATATATATATATATATATATATATATATATATATATATCTAGCTATATTGTTATATATTTATCTACCCCTCTATGTATCATTACATGTATATCTGACTATCGCATTGTCACGTTTAGTTTGTCTGAAACTATAGTGTTCCCCCTATAGGGGCGCTGCAACAGGGGGGACGGGGAGATATTCCTCCCATTTTAAAATCTAGGGGGATCTCCTATGTATTGGTCCCCCCATTTTTACCACAATATTTATTTTGATTGGTTGGTCTCCCCTACATACAAAATCGTTCCAGCGCCCCTATCTGACATCAGACAATATTAATATAAAATATTGTATCCATGTATTAACAAATACGGCATGCATGCCGTATTACATGTAATGTCATCGACTATATATGATCATAGTTTAGTAAACCATAGTTTATTAATACATAATCGTGTACACCATGATTTAGTAAGTATACTCAACTACCTATAGGTACTTGTTTTTTATTAATTCTAAATAGCGGAAATAACTAAATGTGTGTCTCTGTTTATACGAATAGTTAGAACATTGCAATGCATATTGTTTGTAAACTATCTACACTTTAATAACTTCGGGGTGTTTAAGATAGCAGCTAGAGTGTTTAACATAACCGAGTAGGTACTAGTGATGTCAATGATGGCAGTCAAATCTATAAAATCTATTCAGTCTCAGTATCGGTTACCTAAAGTCTCAACTCGGGTAGTGCTAGTTTGGTTAGAGTCTCGGCTCGGTTCGGCTCGGGCTCGTTTTTTTTCCGAAATTGAAAGTATCGGCTCGGAATTAAAGTGTTCGGCATTATACACCACTAGTAGGCACTCCGCGATGAATTATATTAAATACAATACCCTATCACGTGAAATACAGAATATAAATATGCTAATATTGTTTACATTCTAGAATCGATTATACTCATACTTATAGGAATTATAATTACATATGAGCTGTTCTATTGTGTACTACACAGTATACTATCTAACAGTCCACATTTGAAATTATAACTAATGGATTAAAAGAGGGGGAGAAAGAAAAAGTGTATATATGTATATATGCATACATACATATAAGCATGAGTGAGTGTGGGCAACCATGTGTGTAACCATGGATTGTATGTGTATGTTTATACATGCGTATATACTAGTGTATATATATATATAAATATATATATATATATATATATATATTTATATAATATCGTGATAACATAGCACATATTAATTAATTAGTATTAATATTTACCATTCGGACGCGCTCGCGTGTGATAGCTAGGTAATTATCATAGAGTATTATCGGTTATCGATTAGTGTGTAGCGAACACGTGATCAGGGTTATAAATAGACATACATCACAGAAACGGAGAGAGAGGCAGAGGTGATTCATTATCCATATGAATGGTTTAGAGAAGGATACGTCCACTAAATGTCACCCGCGGTGGCACCGAATTCATGGTAACCACTAGTGGTACTTGTATACTTCCTATGGTATAGCATTATAGTGGTACTATAGTAGGTCTATACGTACCATTATAGTGGTACTAGTGGTGTATGGGTATACCTGATCATTAGGCGCTATACAGTGACAGTTACGCCTACTTATAATGGCCCAGATCACCGTAGAGCTAGAGATAGTAGGCCATCTATCACTATAGAGAGACACTTTCTCTCTAGCTCTACGCAGATCGCATACCATATGTGTCACTCGTATCATTAACTAGACACGCCCACACACACACGCGCGGACCCTTAACTAGAAACGCCCACATACACGCCTACGTGCACGCCTACGCACAGTGTCGCGCACACAAGTCGTCATAAACACATCCTCACGCACGTAACAAGTGCGACGCTACGAAATCCACTAATAGTAATGTATTGGTATGTGGTATGGGCGCATAGTAATGTATAAGCTATACATATTACTATGTATCATATGAATAACATATATATATGTATTATACATAATGCACATATATATATATATATATATATATATATATATATGCATATATATAGCACGCCGTGCGCACCTTGATTATAGCACTTTATTTCGCTGACAATGAGACAATTAATAAATGATTGACGTACGCTCGGACACTCTTGGCCTCTCGCTAATTCGCCGTATTCGAGAGGTTTTCTCCTCCTCGGCGCGGTGTAAGAGCTTTACCCCGAGAACACTCTAGTGGTGGTCGTCACTATGGCTAGATGTCGCTAGGTGGCGGTAACGTGACGTGTGCGTGTGTGTGTGCGTGTGTGCGTTATTGACCGGAGTGGTAACTATTAACGCGCAGGCGCTAATGCTCGACGCTAATTCGCCACCATTGTTACGCGTGACGTCATCGTCGATACTCTAAAGTTACGTAACCTGGCGATTACGTCATCGTCGTACGTATCTATATATAGACACGCGTACTAGTGTGTGGGTGTGTGTGTTTATGTGTGAGTATGTGTATGTATGTATGTGTGAGTATATGGGTGGGTGTGATTGACACATGACTTCAATATATATATATTAAGGATATATATTCTATACTACAATATTTAGTGGAATTTTTAAAAGCTCAGAAGTAGGTCGAATATTGTATATAAACAACATTGACCAGTGACAGAAACACCATATGATAACTTAGCTCTCCACTGTGACATCTAAACCGGCTTATAATATATTTAAATTTATTAATTAATGTATTATGTTAATATTTTAACTTGCACTTACGTACACTGTATACTGTACGTCGTACATTGTATGTGTGTGTGTGTGATACATGTCGTGTGTGCGTACTGGTATGTGTATGTGTATGTGTGAGAGAGAGTGCATGAGAGTATGTGTGTGTGTGTGTGTGTGTGTGTGTGTGAGAGAGAGTGCATGAGAGTATGTGTGTGTGTGTGTGTGTGTGTGTGTGTGTGAGAGAGTGCATGAGAGTATGTGTGTGTGTGTGTGTGTGTATGTGTATGTGTGAGAGAGAGTGCATGAGAGTATGTGTGTGTGTGTGTGTGTGTGTAGGTATGTGTGTGTGTGTGTGAGAGAGAGTGCATGAGAGTATGTGTGTGTGTGTGTGTGTGTAGGTATGTGTGAGAGAGAGTGCATGAGAGTATGTGTGTGTGTGTGTGTGTGTGTGTGTGAGAGAGAGTGCATGCGATTGTGCTACAATCGTATATTACATATGAGAGGTATATTTACACTAGATGTAAGTGTGTGGTCATTATTTGTATAACTATGGTTGTTAAATATTAGTCAACACGGGTGCTAATCACTTTAGTGGTAATATACCAGGCACTAGTGGTCAGTGTAGCGGTCAGTGTAGTGGTCAGTGTAGTGGTCAGTGTAGTGGCCAGTGTAGTGGTCAGTGCAGTGGTAATTGTAATGGTCAGTGTAGTGGTCAGTGTAGTGGTCAGTGTAGTGGTCGGTGTAGTGGTCAGTGTAGTGGTCAGTGTAGCGGTCAGTGTAGTGGTCAGTGTAGTGGTCAGTGCAGTGGTCAGTGCAGTGGTCAGTGTAGTGGTCAGTGTAGTGGTCGGTGTAGTGGTCAGTGCAGTGGTCATTGTAGTGGTCAGTGTTGTGGTCAGTGTAGTGGTATTCTCTTCTCTTCTAATTGGTTTAGGCACTTCCATCAACTTCTTTATTGAAGTTTTCGGACGTGCTTTCAATATATTATTGGGCAAAAAGGTATGTTTTTAGCTTTGATTTGAATGTTACAGTTGAGTCAATTGATCGGATATGGTGAGGTAGATCATTCCAGATTTTTGGAGCATGGATGGAGAAAGATTTATGTTGGGAAGATGTTAAATGTAATATAACTGGAGTTTTTAATTTGAATTTGTTTATGTGTCTTTGTTCGTAAATAGTTGTGTTGGGAGTTAGTAAGTTGACAAGATAGTCTGGTGTGTTATGATGTGTAGCTAAATGTATGGTGAGTGCAATTTTGTAAATTATACGGGATTTTATTGGCAGCCAATGTAATTTGGTTCTCAAAGGGGATATATGTTGTCTGGAATATTTAGTTATGTTGAATATAAATCTGATGGCTGAGTTCTGAAGGCGTTGGAGTTTATTTATTATAGATTGTGAGGAGGCATATATACAGGAATTACAGTAATCAAGGCGGGGAAGAATGAGGGATGTAGCGAGGAGTTTTGCAGTATTAAAATTAATGAAGGGTCTTATTGTTCGTAAGTTTTGTAGTATGTAGTTAATTGACTGTGATAGTGATTTAGTCTGGATGTTGAATTGTAGTGTTGGGTCGATTAATATACCAAGATTTTTTATTTTATTAGCATAATAAATACTCAGATTGTTAATGGTAATTTGTGGTGGAATGAATATAGTGGTAGATGTTTTAATATGCATTGATTCAGTTTTAAGATAGTTTAGTGATAATGAGTTGTTGGTGAGCCAGTTATGTATATCAGTAATGCAGTTGTTAAGTAAATTTATGTCATTGTTAGGGTTTATCAATCTACAGTGTAACTGTATGTCATCAGCATACGAGTGATAGTCTATAGTGGGGTATTTGTCAATAATTCTAAATAAGGGAAGTAGGTAGATATTGAATAGGAGTGGACCAAGGACAGATCCTTGAGGTACTCCATGAGTAACTTTACGAGGTTTAGAGATTAGTGAGTTTATACTAATTTGGTAAAAACGATCAGTTAGGTATGAGATGAACCAATCGAGTGCAGAACCAGAGATTCCGATAGAAGTTAGTCGATTTATAAGGATATTATGGTCAAGGGTGTCGAAGGCAGCTGATAACTCAAGGAGAATGACACGGTCAGTGTAGTGGTCAGTGTAGTGGTCAGTGTTGTGGTCAATGTAGTGGTCAGTAGTAGTGGTCAGTGTAGTGGTCAGTGTAGTGGTCAGTCTAGTGGTCAGTGTAGTGGTGGTCAGTGTAGTGGTCAGTGCAGTGGTCAGTGTAGTGGTCAGTGTAGTGGTCAGTGTAGTGGTCAGTGTAATGTTCAGTGTAGTGGTCAGTGTAGTGATCGGTGTAGTGGTCGGTGTAGTGGTCGGTGTAGTGGTCAGTGTAGTGGTCAGTGTTGTGGTCAATGTAGTGGTCAGTAGTAGTGGTCAGTAGTAGTGGTCAGTCTAGTGGTCAGTGTAGTGGTGGTCAGTGTAGTGGTCAGAATAGTGGTCAGTATAGTGGTCAGTGTAGTGGTCAGTGTAGTGGTCAGTGTAGTGGTCAGTGTAGTGGTCAGTGTAGTGGTCAGTGTAGTGGTCAGTGTAGTGGTCGGTGTAGTGGTCAGTATAGTGGTCAGTGTAGTGGTCAGTGTAGTGGTCAGTGTAGTGGTCAGTGTAGTGGTGAGTGTAGTGGTCAATACGGTGATAATAGATGCTGTCGAGTGTCAACGCGTCATTGTTTACATTAATTAACGCTCACTAAACGTTGACCTCTATAGAGGTCAGCGTAGTCAAGGTCAATATCGTATGCTGCCGTGTATTATACCTAACGGTAGGTGGCTGGGGATACATTAAGGACACGCGGTACTTGAACATAGCTTGCTTTCCTCCTATTATTTTACTATAAAATTTAAATGATACGATAATAAGATAAATGTTCATGGTGTACCATGGTACCATGGTACTCTAAATCTATGATTTTATTGCGTAATAGTCAATATTATGCTGATAACATTAGGAATGCAATTGTCTATTTATAGTATATGTAGTTAGTACGAATGTTAGGATTGTGTATTTTTAATGTAATGTTTTAATTTAATGTTTATTCAAGAAATCACTGAAGTGTGAATTAAAATAAAATTAAAATTAGTACGAATGTTAGGATTGTGTATTTTTAATGTAATGTGTATTCATGAAATCACCGAAGCGTGAATTAAAATAAATAACAATGATATCAATATTTTACAAGAACACATCCATATATAGACATTATAGTAATTATAGTGTATATAATTAAATAACAATACACAATATAATACTTATATTTCACTAGTTATATTTCAAAATACAGTATTATATTTGTTCTTATTTTTATATACTACATATATAACCATGAAATTATAACCATGAAATTATATAATGTTATTATTATTATTATTTATTTTGTAATTTATATATAATAATAAAATATGTATTATAAATACCCTATATGGTATATATAGGGTAATTTTCTCGATACTTATTATATTATGACCATATATATTCTATTATAATATAGCATTGCTTATATATGATAATATTAATAAAAATATGTATTTTCTAGTGCTTTCTAGTGCTTAATAAAATATAAAATATTAAGAAAATATTAATATATTTGTATGTTTGTGTGCGTATGTTTGTGTGCGTATGTGTGTGTGTGTGCGATGCACACAATGTACGTACAATCGATATAAAGAAAGTGGATAAGCAATTAATACACGCAAAAGATAGATACGCGAATAGTACTTTTATCAATAAATTAACACTTTCGCATCAGTGCTTTTGATTGAATATTAGTGATATTATATATGTAAAATATTAAAGTAGTAGGCTTTTCGTCGAAATAGATTCAAGTGAATCATATCTATATCAATGGATTGACATAAATATCATTAAAATATCAATAAAATAGTATTATATCTTCAATTCAAATACACAAAATTACGAGGAATGTTGATATTATGTATTTTAAATATATAATTTTATTTTTAGTATAGATAGTACATTAAAATGTGTAGTAATTATCAATATATATATATATATATATAAATAAATAATATTAATTTAAAATTTATTAAGTATTTAGTTGTAGGCTGCATTGCAGCAACTACCTCCTATATAGAAAACTGACATACACTACATTCAATTGCTTATCCAGTTTATTTACATCGATGGTGTATGTGTGTTAATGATATTACCACGTAAACAATGCGCGCATCGTGTAACAATAGAGTTATTGTTATATATTTTAAATTATTATTGTAAGGGTAAGGCCATGTCCTTGGTAAGGTTGCACTATCGGGTGCACTATAGGGTGCACTATCGGGTTTTATACAGAGTTCAGAAATAGCATCTAATCACGAATGCACACTATTTGTATCTCCATGTATATCCTTCGTGCCGTGTATTTATATACCATGTATAATATGCATGTATAGTATAGATGTATAATATGCATGTATACTATATGCATGTATAATATATGCATGTATAATGTTCATGTATAATATATGCATGTATAATGTTCATGTATAGTATGCATGTATAATGTTCATGTATAGTATGCATGTATAATATGCATGTATAATGTGCATGTATAATGTGCATGTATATATATAGTTATATACCTAGAAACATGTCACTAGAATAACCTATAAATCATATAACTCGTCACTAAAGAAGATGGCGGCTACAATGATCAGGATAACAGCATACCTATAGTAACAATAGCAGCTCTACAGTAACAATAGTATCCCTACAGTAACAATAGCAGCCCTATATGTTAACGGAGGAGCGCAGTAGAATACAATAGAACGGTACCATTGTATCGAATACAGTGGGTTACGTCATATATAGATATTCTGTATACAGATTTGTATACAGTACCATATATGGTACTGTTAACATATGATAGGTGATCTATACATTATGTATGTATAGATGTCGTGTATTCTATACGTGTGTATATATATATATATATATATATATATATATATATATATATATATATATATATATATATATATATATATACGTGTATGTATACATAAATATTAATAATGATGGTTTTCTAAAATCGATTCTATTTCTATGGAATGCTGTCCGAATATATACATTACCTATAACCACACGCGCACTGTATGTGTGTATATCAGCTATATTTATATAATAGAGAATGAAGGGATTTGTTATTGTATATTATATACATAGGTACATAGTATGTATACTATAGTATGTACTATGTACCTATGTATATAATATTCAATAACAAATCCCTTCATTCTCTATGTATACATACTCCTATATACCTGTACACATTCACATACGACGTTTACCATGCGTATATCCTACACACACAAACACACCCACACACATTTATGATATAAGTACATATATAGGTACATATACACCTACCATACCCTTCTAATTAAACCGATGAAATCGACACGATGATGATGACAATGCATGTGGTGCGAGAGATGATGTGTATTGACCAGTGGCATGCGCACACACACACGCACGCACACACTCACGCACGCACCCACACGCACACGCATACGCACACACACACCAAGGCATGTCTTTTGTAGCTTTTGTTACAAGTTCACTCCGCGGCTGAGGGTTGTATGTAGGAGGGTTGTATTGGAGGGTGCAATGCACCATGTGCATCATGTTGGTTCAGCGGAGGAGAACATAAATATAAATATAAATATATATATATACATATATATATATATATACATATATATATATATATATATATATATATATATATATATATATATATATATATATATAGATATATATATATATATATTATATATATATACGTCTGTAACATATCGCATACGTCAATACATGATTGATATGATCAATTACCCCCCGATACTAAAAAGTCGTACACCATATTATATGTATTAGCAGCATGATTATGTGAATAATTCATGAGATGTTCGAGAGTACTTATAAATAGGTCCGCGCTCGGCCAGCGATATATATATATATAGTATATTTATATATATGTATATCAATTTTAAACTGCCTATGTGGCTCAGTGGCTAAGGCGTCAGACACACAAGCAGTAGGACACGGGTTCGAGCCTCGTCCGGACCATTAATTAATTTTATAAAATGGGTCTTAAAATATTATTTAGAAGTGATCTTATATAATTGTGTATAAATAAATGATCGGCTATCATTAAAACCATGGATGCCTTAACATGAGAGCGGCTTCGAAGGGACATTAGAGCCATATATGGTTATAAGTGAAAACTTCATCTAAGTTCATGGATTGTATGATAGGACTCCACCAAATAAAAATAACAATAACAATATATATAGTATACGATTATAATTGTTCATATACAATGACGGAGACCCACTGGTAACAATATTGGTAGCTAGTAACATTAACACATTATCACCGCATACATATTATTATTATATTATTATTATATTTAAGAATGTTATTTTATTATATTATTTTTACGGATGATCGTTAAATCATCCGGGAACCCACACTTGTAAACTGTTCGACAAACAGTAAAACACATTGTAGAATGTTATATTAATCTTTGTGTATAAATAAATACTATTACTACTACTACTACATACATCGCATGTCCATATGCATGTCCTTAATTCGTGAATTCAACCTATAGGCAGCGTGTAAAGTATACACTGCGTACAAAGTTAGCGCGGAATACCTAGTAGATTCGCAATCTACTAGTCACGTGACTTTACGTGTCCACTATGTGTTATTACCATGGTTACCATAGTTAGCATGGTTACAGCGATATCACACCCCACCAGTTATGTAATGAGTTGCTTAATAACAGCACATATATATATATATATATTATTTTGTTACGCGTGGTTACATTGTTAGATTACATAATAGTGCTATTAACATATCACGCCGGCGGACCACATAATGCGGTCACGCGGTCACACACAAACACGCCCCTCTAGTACCACGTGATGCCGCGCGCCTGTATTGCATAACCTATTACGTAATAACAGAGATATACCCGCTCTCGTTCACTGCATGTACACTGTACACTGTACAGTGTACACTATGGGTCATTGGGTTTTTTGTTTGGGTCATGGGCCAATTTATATAAAAAAAATACTCATTATTGTGTTTTAAATACAGTTTAATACAAATCTATCAAATAACTAAAGTTTAATAATAAAAAAATAAAACAATGTAATTTTTCATTGGGTCATGGTATATTTTTAAATTAAGAATTATCAAAAAAAGGGTCATGATGAAAAAAGGTTGGGAACCACTGATGTAGACTGTATGTACATTATATAGTGTATATAGAATACGTATACATACAGTTATATAACACGGGTAAAGCCCAAGGGATTTGGGTATACTACGTATGTATATTATACAGTGTATATTATACAGTGTATATTATACAGTGTATATTATACAGTATATTACACAGGACGTCGTGCAATGAAAAACGTGTATTATACACCTGTGTTTAATTCACACTGAGATGTTGTACCGGTTCCGAGCCGTGTGCACATACACGAACACACACACACGCACACATCGCGTAGAACACGGTCTCGGGTCAACATTTTACGATACGATCGGTAAATGTCGTAGTAGAGTGCGAGTGTGTGTGTGTGCGCGCGTATGTGCGTGATTAATCGTAGGCACCGCACAAGTGTGCGAAGAGGTATCCCGAGGGACATGTCACTACTCACACGTATCAACATACGC